>JAOWBL010000811.1:0-16695 GCA_028564865.1 Zenarchopterus dispar | reverse complement strand
TCTATCTATCTATCTATCTATCTATCTATCTATCTATCTATCTATCTATCTATCTATCTATCTATCTATCTATGTAGAGAGAAAGAGAGCGAGAGACATATACAAGCTGAAAACATTCAAGCCATCTCACTCATCATCATTATTAGACCTCATCATTTCTTAGACAGTTGTAAAATAATGATATAACCACGTTACTGTGCTCTGAGCAGTGCAGGATGGGATGGCTGCCATTCTCTGTGGGAAGACTGCACTTCCTGCTCTATGCTTGCCTCAGCAGTCTTAAAGGACAGGAGTTTTGCCAACAGCAGAAAGCTTTATGTGGGATTAAAGTACATGAGCAGATACTGTGTCCGGTAAGATCACAAATAGACTCTTTCATGGATAATCAAGGAATTATCTAGAAGGATGAATATGAAGATTATAGAAATGTCTTCATCTCTCATTTTCTGAGATTAGATTGATATGACATTGTTTATTTTCATTCTGCATATCTAAATGTTGGGATATATTGTTATATTGTTCGGCACTCTGTGACCTTTCTATACCCCTTTATGAAATAAGTACAGAAAAAAGATGGAGAGATGATGGATGTCCTCTTCAACTGTCTCTGTCTGGGATCGAGCGATCCTCTCTTGTAAATATTAGGACAGCACTGACATCTGGTGTTCAAAGACTGTAATTACGTCTTCTCTGACTTTCCCTCAGGAAAAAAGAAAAGAGACAAGTGTCTGCCAGAACACTGGTTTAAACAGTGCCAACCCTAAAATAAAGTCTTCATAAGTCTTCATATCTTTTGTATTTCGTTCAAAGAATGTTACAGAATGAGAGGAGTTCAGCACTGATCTCCTCACATTCTTACGATACCTGTTTCAAATCCTGTTTGTTGGGTGTAGAGTTTGCATTTTTTCCCTTGTGTTTGTGTGAGATCTTCTGTGAGTAAACTGCCTTTCTCCCAAAAACATACATTTTATTGGTAATTCTTAATTGATTGTATTATTATGATTGGTTGTTTGTCTCTGAGAGGTCCAGTCATGGACTGGTGACCTGTCAGGAGTGTACCCTGACACTTGCCCACTGACAGCTTAAATAAGCCTGAATACGAGTGAAGCATGTTTAAAACATTGAGTGGATATTCCTTTCAAATTTAACATGAACTAAAATTTGATGATTTATAACACATTAATACTGTATCTCCTATCTCACAGTTTGGGGGGAAAAGAGGGCGGTGTTGACAGGACAACTGAGCCTTAGTAGCTGTAAAATGATGATGTGTGTCACTCTAAATTGTTTCACTAATAAAAGCTTAATAGGAAATGGAAATGTATCTCAGTTAGTGTTTGGACGATTCGTCTTTCAGATGAGTCATTTCATTTCACACCATTCATGTTTGTCATTTTGACTAAACTGGGATGAACTTTTCATTTCACATCCTTTGGAGGCAGAGTGAATGTTTTTAATAATGTTTATTGGCAGAGGATCCGCTCCCTCACAGACTGTGGGAATGAAGTGGGTTTTTGCCAATTTTTTTTGGTTTATTGTTTGCTTGATCTGTGTCATTACTGTTTGTTTGTGTGTGAGTGGATGTGTGTGTGTTTGTATTTTAGAAAAATACAACAGATTTGTGCTCTGGACATGCTGGGTCTGTCATCATTACACAACAGACCCAGAGTTTTTGTATATAAATTTTTAAAATGTACTTGCATTGTTTTCATCAATTTTTCACTTGTTTCCTAGAAATTGCTCACAATATGGTTTTGGTTTTAGACTGGGGGATGTGGCAACACAAAAACATTCTGTTCTTGTTTACTAGTGGTAAATTAATCTTAAATCTGCTAAAAATATTTTGCTGCTCCTCGGGATGTCGACACAGCTCTTCCACTTTTAAACGAACGTTCAACTATTAACTATTAACTTGGTAATATGCTATTACCGCTTGGGTTTTTAAGTGTAAAAAGAACATAAACACTATTGATTCTTTTTTTTTTTTTCATTTTTGCAGCCATAAACAGAGTATTTATTTTTGCATTGCCTGCTGCTCACACTTTTAGAGTCAAGAATAAACAGTTGTTTTTTTAAATATATTTTTGTTTGTGGGTGTTTCAACTAGCTGCTTGGCAGGCGTTACATAACTGCTTTGCTTATCAGTTGATCATTTGTACTGTTTTATCCAGGAAAGAGTCTATCTCTGTTGTGGGAACTTTTGCACAAAAAGTTATACTAAAGAAAAACAACACTTAATATGAACTTTTAAACTTGCATCTCTTCTTTTTTGGCGCTACAAAAATGTGTTAATAAGTGATGTTGTCCTAAATGTTTTTATACTTTAAACTGACTAAAGGAGACCTGTTTGTTTTTGTAAACCACTGCAAGGCTGAGTTTTATCTACAAAGATGCAGATTTAATCTTATAATTGGTTAGAGACACAGTCATTTGAGATCTTCGTTAATATTTTATGTTTACTCTTAGCAATCTGACTGCAAGACTATAGATGACTGGGAAATTATCGCTAGCTTATATTGTTATAAACATGAATTATGTATATTTTTCACAATTTTACATGTATTGTTGTCAGGTTGCTAGCAGGTTCTCATTTTAAATTATTATAGCAACTAGTTTACTATTAGTTACTGACTGCAGTGAAAATTCATCTTTTTCTTTTTTTGGCTGTATAATGTATGTGCAAAGAAAAGAAACCATCCGCGTTTTTGCCCAGAACCGGGGGACTGCAGACCTGGTTAGTCAACTTCCTTCCTGTGTAGCACTAATCTAAAGCAGCATGTGATGAAAAACAACAGAAAGTGTGATTCCTTTTAACAAATCAAGTCCTAGTATCCCAAATATAGCTGTTTTGAAGACTTGGCAGCACACACTGAAAAAATAGACCTTCGCTCACATTTGCTTAAATATTAGCATGAACATTTCTGCTAAGCAAATATTTGGTATGGACAAGTCCCCACCGTCTATTCTTGAACCTACAGGCCCTTGCTTTTACTTCCCTCAGTACTTTTACCAAAGAATGAGCTGGACAGCATAAACTTGCAAACAATAATGTGTTCATGGCTCGACTGGCAGCCACGAGACACAACGCAGGAGCTCCGAATATGACAAAGAGTGACTTCTGGTAAAACCACATAAATGTTGCAGTTTTTCCCATTGAAAATGATTGTTCTCTGCTGTATTAAAGTTCAGCACATACTGAAACTCTGAGTTACACGACCTGTTTTGTGCTACACAAGAGAGAAAATGGGGAGAAAAATCAAAAACATGAGAGTGACTGCAGCTGGTTTTGCATGTGAACGGAGGATGTTTAGACACAAAGGTGGCGAGGAACAGGAATGACATGATGTTTGTCTTTTCTGTTTCTTTGTAAATGTCCTCTGACCCTCTTTTTGCGAAGGTCCAAAGAGAAGATTTCTCCTGGGAAAAAGGCGGAGATGAAAGGAGATGAATTTTCTCTCTATGTCAGACTCAAGGGAAGATTGCCCATTTCAGCAGAACTCCAGGGAGGGGTGCACTCTTGATATACCATCTATTTACAGCTTTCTCTAAACATACTGTGGAGTAACACTTCCTTAATACTTAAAAAATAAAAAACAACAGTTTGTTTTTTAGAAAGACAAGTTGCATATTGTGTGATCAGGATAAACTCCTTCAGTCAGGCTGCTATCTGTGTTCACCAGGCTTGTGTATGTTTATACCATCTTAACTGCTTTTTTTTTTAACAGCAGTTTTGAAAGAGCAAAGAGTTGCATGACTTCAAAATCACACTGATTTCCAATTTATGTGAGCAACATCTTTCTAACTCAAGTTCTTCATATTGTAAGTAATTAACTGTAACCCTTAATTTGCAGAGTTATTTCACCACTAGAGGTCTATCTTTCCTCAAACGAGTCCTCAGTAAAGGAACAGAGAGGTTGGAGGAGATGCAGAAAACCTAAAGCCACTTCCGTTAATTAGGCTAAACTGTGGGTGAAATGCCACTGCACATATATTACACAAAACTGCCCAATCAAGGCTCTTAATGAGCATTTTAACTTTCAATACCTGCACCATTTAAACAGTTTACCTCCTGTTGGCAGTTGCAGTAAATTAGCCACTTTTCCTGTGTTCTTTGAGATCATTTTGAAATGTCACGTGTCCTGCAGTGGAGAACCAGCATGTGACTTCCCAACGGGGTAGTCAACGGTGGAGCTACTCTTCCATCTGCTGACATTTGGTCATGGTGGAGCTGACTTCTTCTTTACCCTTTGATCCACTGGGGGCCAGCTTTGGAAGTTCATCATGTCGCAGGAAATTTAAGTCACCAGACACTTCTTGATGCTGTGTTTCGTCTTTGGCTTTGTTTCTGTGTTTGAGGGTGTAATAATGACTGCAGTGAGATTTTGATTTCTATGAAAATGGTGTCTGTGCAGATGCGCATGAATGGAGATGCTTTTTCAGGGTTCTTTTTTTGTTATTTTTGTATGAAACAGCTTTTTCTTTTCTCCAAAATGAATGAGTACATTCTGATTAGCTTCAGGACCTTGGTTCTTTTCTAGAATGAAGACACCATATGCAAATTACATAACCTTTGACAGGGCTTTGTTGGATATATCTTGTAATCTTCACCACCCTTGTACAGGAGAAATAGTTAATTAAGAATGGATACAAATAAAAAGAGAAATGATTTGAAACAGGACTGAAAGAAGTTTTCTGTTAAAAGGGAACAAAACAAGGCTGAGGAGGTGGCCTCAGGTTTGATCCCTCCAACACTTACAAAATCGTCTTGGCTCTCCTCCCCAGGCGATTTAGTGACCATTAGCACCTTCAGTCGTGTGACTAAAACAGCTCCCATGTTGACCAGATAAACCACATGTGGTGGACCAAAGACCCTAATGACCCACATGAGGGATGGATGGGTCAACGATCTGCATGTCACTTGAATGACTCACAAGAACGAATGACCCAGCAACACTTCATGAGCCTGAAACTCCCCACTAGTGTATCTAAAACTGAAGAAACCTTTATGGTGAGATACGAAACATCGTCCTCAACTAAGAAAACAAGTCCAGTTTCCTTCCATTCAAGCTATTCACATTTTTTCACAACTCAAAAACCCAAATGTTTGCACTTGGTTTGTCAGTGTATTTGTGATTTGCATTACACTGAATAGTTCTGGAGAGAGTGACCAAAGTCTGAACTGTAAGCAATAAGGGCAAGCATGATGTAGAGAGGTGGTGACTTCGGTTGTGAATTAATAGAAGAACCGCGTTACGTGATGTGCCATTTGTCAACACGATCTGACAAATGTGTTAACACTTAGTGTTTGGTACAGGACTGGCTTCAGGGTGAAAAGATGCTGTAATTATCACTTCCTCACTCAAGAGCCTAATGCTGTCATCTGTCTGTGAAAAAGAAAATAGACTCTTCGGGTTTAATATCTAGTGGACATAGTACAGTTTTATCTGATGTTTACTAGAACCCGTGGCTCTGCAGAGACACCGTTAGCAGCATTGCCTTGAGGTAGTTGTTTCCTGTGTTGTATTGATTAGTCTCTCACATTGTTGTGGAGGAAATTTGGCACACTCTTAAACACAACATTGTATAAGTCAACTGAGGTTTGCAGTCATTCGTTTAGGTTTAGCTGTCAGACAGATGGTCACACATGTGATTCAGGAATAGGGAGACGGTTCATGTTTGACTCTATAACTGTAAGGTGCCCAGGTCCTGTGGCTGTGAAACAAGCCCAAATCATCACTATTCCATCATCGTGTTTTACAGTTGGTACAATGTGAATATTTGATTTTCTTCAAATGTGGCGCTGTGTATTATGTCCAAACATTTTCAGTTTGGTCTCATCTGTCCTAATAACATTTTTCGAGAAGTCTTGTGGTTTGTTTGGATGGAGCATGTTTACCTAAATATTCCACAGTAGTTTTACAGAGCTTAGACCACTGTCACATTTCTCCATTATTAGGAATGGGCCTTTAATGAGACTTTTTGGGAACTTCTATGTAACCAAAACAAGTTCTTGGATGGGTTTGGTACTTCTACAAAGTCCTGAAAAACTCCTGAGTGGGAAGTGGTGTTGACTTGATGCTGATTCTCGATGATGTCTTTTAGCCTCTTCGCCATCCCCTTTAAGTTTGAGTCATCTCCTCTGATTCAATGTAGGCGAACAGCAAACAGCACGTTAACAACCATCTCAGCTATTTCGATGTTGTTTCAGGTTGTTTTTCTTCTTCTACTTTTACCCATTGGTGGTTGGTAAACAGCAGAAGTGGCTCACTCAATTTAACATCGCCAGTGAGGCTAGCAGGGTCCGAGATGTAGCTCCGGTTTGTTCCAGTTTCTCTACACACTGCACAGTCTGACCACTGGCTGAACTTGCTGAGGAGTCCACACCTGATAAGATTAATATCTATCTTAGGAGCGTTTTTCACTGTGAATAATCTTTCTCGCTGTTGAATGATGGAGTCTAAAGTGTTTGGAAATAGCCTTATTTCCCTTCCCAGACTGATGTGCAGCAATAACTGTTGTTCCAAAAACATTGCTGGAACTCTGATAAAACACACCTGACTCCTCCAGACAAGCAAACTGCTAAAGCTTCTGCTTTTATATAGGTGGGCATATTGTTAATGATAAATTAAGTATATTAGATCTTGATCTTAGATCTTGATTCCTGTGGAACCAGTAAAGGTGGACTTTGCATGCTGCTTCTGCATATTGGTGCAGTTTTTGTAGAGTAAGTAGTGACACAGTGAAATAAGTCACGTGTTGTAATTTATTCAAGATAGCATCTACCCGATTTTCAGACCTGGTGAGGGCCACATGATTTACTTTATGTTCTGGTTAGTAAAATCATGGAGTTGATCAGAGGTGTGCTTTTACTTGGACTTAATGTAAAATGTTATGATATTGTGACCACTTGTTTTGCTAAATGCGATGGCTTCAAGATACTCAGTGTATACTCTTAGGGACCGCACGGGTCATCATTTAAGCTTTTAGTACGTCTTATGTTGGTTTTTCTTTTTCCATCTCCATCCACTCAATTTGACTGTTGCGTGACAGATTTATAGCGGCAGGATGCGAGACGGCTTCTAAAATAACTCCAATGTAAAAGCCTGGAAGCAAAAAGTTTATGCTGACCTGATTGACAATCTGATTGATCACATACTATTTACCTCCTACACACACACACACGCACGCACACACACGCATGCATTATGTTGAAAAAAATTCTCAAATGCCAGTGGCCATACTGTCTCTCTGCTCAAGTCCCCTGCTGGATTAGTGCTTCATTAAAAGAGAGCATTGGTTGTCATGGAAACATCTACCAGAAAGGAAAAACTGGCAAGGTACTCATCTCTGTACGATGTCGGAACACTGTCAATGTGAATTGTACCTCCTACAGTTTGTGATGACACTGTTTTCTAGGATGCTGGAAGACATTTGCCTTTTTTTTTTTTTTTTCATGCTTGTCCACCTCACCGATAGTGTATGCATCTAATGCATGTGTCAGGGTTTTTAATAGTCACAAGAATCTGGAACACAATATGTCATCCAGCTCCCTGATGGAAAACGTCTCTTATTGTGCAGGAATCTTTTCTCCTTGTTCCTATTAATGTTATTTCAGTCCCCTTATCTCTTTGCTTTCAAAACAAGCCAGTCTGTGGGCTTCAGGGTTGAGTGTAAAGTTTTTATTTTTGACTAACCAGCTTACCCAAACATCAGTTCTGATGCCCCCTACCCTCTACCCTCCAGATCCCTCCACCCACCCCCGTGCTGTGGAATTATGTCTTTATAGCAATAGTTGTATTTTTTGTTAGCAGTAGATCATGCGAAGGCAAACTCACGTCAGTGCACACAAATTCCTGTGAAAGTACATAAAAGAACTTATTGAATGCAGCATAACGTTATTAACAAAGACATCTGCCTACTCCTCCAGACTCCACAAATAAAGTCTGTCATGAGAAAAAGTTTCAGTTCTAGCAACGCTTTCAGTGCAGATGTTCCCTGTTTGGATCAGAGATGTTAGATTAAGACACAAAATTAAGCTCTGGCTCCCTCTTTCAGTTAAAAACACGTTGAATATAGGAGTGATTGTAATTTTGACTGCATTACCCATACATGCTAAACACCACTACACAGCCAGTATTTGCTATAACCCTAGTCCCTATTTAAGTTAAAAGTGGGCTTCAGTAAGAGTCTTATGTGAGTTTTTATGGAGGCTCCACAGTAGCCCTAGCTGTGTTTGCCTACATGGGCTCTCATTAAGATTAACATGGGTTTTACTAGGGACCTGACTGGTTAATTTTCCATGTGAGACACATATTTTTAAAAAAATATATGGAACCCACATAGTTTTCCCCCCTTCTTAGCCTGTGTTCATTTAGCAGACTTGTATTCTTCATGGGTCAACATGTGCCCCTCATTTGAGGCCCATAACATAGAAATCATAAGGGACACAGGCCATTTGCCTATTTTAAGCCCAAGCTCACCCTGTACCCAAGTAGCCCACTTTTCGTCTGGTTCTGCCAGAGGTTTCTTCCTGTTAAAGGGGAGTTTTTTCTTCCCGTGGTCACCGTGTGCTTGCTTGGAATGAGGGATTGTATAAAAAAAAGGCTTTGGTGTCATCTGTTGGTTTCCTTAGCCAGTTATTTATTTTACTTGTTTTTGTATTATTTGAACTAATTTGAAATGAGATGAATTGTATTCATGTAGTGTCTTGAGATGACATTTGTCATGATTTGGCACTGTATAAATAAAGTTGAATTGAATCGAATCGAATATACTGAATTGAATTTCAATCCAGATGGGGCCCACATTGGTACTCAATGTGAGCTGATAAAGCTAATTTAAAAGGCTAAACCAGTATTACCTTGTACACCGGCTGCGTCCATGGTTTGACCTATTGAACGCAAAAACAGTTGAGATTTACTTTTATTTAGGACTTTAAAAGAGCTTTGTTATCAAATGACCCCACATTTGCAAAGGCGCATTTATGCTGAGGATGGTTATTCGATCAAAGCTGCATCCCTGAACTGCTGCAGAGAGCTCACATCTGAATACCAGAGAGATTGAACTGTGCTGGAGTAAAATATTCAGTTTCAGCTTCATATTGTCGATTCTTGTAACAAGTTGATGCACTCTCTCAAACAAACAAAGGAATCGTAGACTATCATTATGCTATTTGGTCTCAGGGCAATAACACAGCGCGCTTCTATTCATGCCCACACAGCCCACATGTTCACTTTCCACTTCACATCAGGTGAAAGATGAACGCAGCTTTATTGGCAAGATCAAAGAAACTCTGCTTGTTGTTATTACTGGCATATGGTTTTTTTTTTTTTTTGTCTCTGCAGTATAGCAGAAGAAAGTTAACATGGTACACTTGCACGCAACAAAAGCACAGTGTCAAAGATAAGTGAGCCTAGGGCAGTGGGAAGGAAGGCCAATGCCATCTGGTGCCCGGTGTTCATGCTGAGCAACAGTGAGCTCCACACCTGGGATGATGGTAACGCCTGAAACTGTGGTCAGACCACCGACTGCACACCCACCTGCCCCCCTCACAGCCTCATCTTTGTCTGAAGAAGAAATCCAAGTTGACAAACCTATCTCAGATCATTTTACACATTGTTTACGTAAGTGGTCAGTCATTTATTTGGGGACTGTGACTATCAAAACAACTGACTAATTTCTAACAGAATCTCCCAGAATACCTGTATTTGTTTCCTGTTTCCAACTGTGAAAAGGGGGCCCTGAGTCAAAGTCACATCCTGTGACCAAAACCCAACATCCTGCTACTTTAAGTGACACATTTGGAATTGTATTTTCTCTTAAGTACTGAATTTCTCTCATGAATGATTGAACATGTAAAATAGTAACGCAAAATTTAATCTGAACACCAAAGCTTGTAATGATTAAAAATTGTAATATTTTTAATGCAATATTCTTACTGACATTTTTTTTTCTGTTATCATTGACAGTATATAGACAGCGATAGGAAAATTATATAAGACATGGCTATGCCTTTAAGAAAGCATTAATTTGCTATTCTAATTTTGGCTGCTGAACAATCTGCACATTCAACATTAAACTGATGTCGCATTATCACCATTTGCTGTGGAAAATGTGTAAATGAACACCTGGGGAAGATAAACTCAACATGCAGCCCAAAGGGAGGGGTTGAGCCTTCCCCAGCTGACTCTGGCTGAAACACACTGGACACGTTGCCAGTCCATCACAGCAAACAGTAGGGTTAGCAGATCCTGGAGCTGCAGAAAGGGTTGTTTTACCTGATAAAAACAGCAAAGTCACATAATATGGTAATCATCCTGAGGGGCAGGCTCCAAGTTCTCAACTTCTTCCATCCATCTGTCCATCCGTCCGTCCATCCACCTCAGGGCTGCTGAGGACTGAAGCCAATTGCAGCTCATGTAAAATTACCAATTAACGTGTGTTTTCTTGAGCATTACAGCTGGATATGTATCCAGCTGTAATTCTTGTTCTGAGTTGCTGTACAGTTCATTTTTGCATTCTGATTTTGATTGTGGCTCAAATTTGGAAGGATTTGAGGTGATGAGATCATTTTCAGGAAATATTGAGAAATAGTTGAGATGTAGAAAAACCTGAGTCTTACCAGCAGAAGGATTTGTGTGTGATTCATTAGCTCATCCAATTAAAAACAAAAATGCTTGAGCCGAATCCGCATGTTTTCAGAAAGAGTCTCTTCTTATTTTTCATTGTCTTTGTTGTTCTGAAATAATTACACATGTTTGTTATCATGCCTGGGGCAAAACTGTTCTAGAGGTATTGAAATTGGATTACTAAAAATGAGCATAATAAGGCCACTGAAATTGTTCTTCAGCCTTTCAGGTCCTTAGTTATTACATTTTGACATAAATCCCCAAGGCATTAATCCATTTTAAAGGAGAATATGTTCAAAATTTTAAAAAAGAAGACACATTTATGTAACAGTAATGCTGAATTTTGTTGTTCTTATTTTCCTTTTTCTTTGCATCATTTTCCCTTGAGAACATTGCTGTCAAACACCTTTAAAGTATCACATCCCAAAGAGTCCTTGACAATCAGTCATATAAGTCTCTCTTCAAGAAACTAGCGCCAATAAATAACTGTAAAATGGAAAGACTGTTGAAAAAGAAATCCTGAGGCATCAAGTCATCAGTGATAGGAAGCACATACCATCCAATCTTGCAGTATTAATAATCATATCAAAAACTTCCCAAATTTCTCATGACTCATAAGTGATCCACAACCTTCCCGGAGTATGGGATGACTACCTGAAATCATCTGACCACCACAGACACACGTCAGGATTTTTAACAACCAGTAACAAGTGATAGTGGGATTTTAACTGCTAGAGATACATTTCAAGTCTCTATGAATGAGAGTTTCCCATTGCTCTGCTAAACACAGGCAACACTCTTACCCAGAGACTGAGAGGGGGGGAGAGAGGAAGAGAGAAAGAGGAAGAGACAGCGCTCCCAGCATACAGAAAGAGGTAAAGAAAGAGTTTGAGTGGAGGGAGTGAGGAGAGGCTGAATGTGACAGAACCGAAAGAGAGGAAAAGGAGGAGGTGGAAGAAGAGAAGGAGGAGGAGGTGGAGGTGCAGAGTGGCAGGGAAATGGGAGGGAGAAATGGAAAAGGGGACGGACTGAGAGCGAGCGAGGGGAGGGAGCATCAGAGGGAGCATTCATGAGAGAGAGAAGTAAAGAGGGAACGCTGAGGGAGTCAAGAGCGCAAAAAGCAAGACGGCAGCTCAACAAATCAGATCAGCAGCATTCCTCTGACTACTGCAGAGATCCAGGCTGGGAGGGGAAGTTTGGCTCACAAGGGAAGAAGAACCCACAAAGTTGCATTTTTATTTCACATTTTTCCTCTGGGTTGACAAACCTCAAGACTTCTGAAGAAGAAGAGGGACAAGAACAGAGAGGAGTCTTCTGTCTTCAAGTGTCCTGAAGGGGAAGATGGATTCAGACTCTGGAGAGCAAAGTGACGGAGACATCTCTGCAGGTAAACCTGGACATCATCACAGGGAGCCACGGCAGCAGTTTCTAATTGTGCCAGCCAGGCTTTGCATTTTAGACTTTAGTGTATCAATTTATCTGAAGAGATATTGAGTCTGTTCTACCTGTTTAAGATCTCTTTTTTGTTTTTAATCACGGTGTTAAACCTTCAACATATACATGTGTTCTCTGTAGCTCATCAACTCCATATCATTATTTTCACTGATTCACCTGAATTATTTTCAATTTAAGTCTCAGACTTTTATGTCACAACTTTAGTTTTAGTTTTAATGTGAAATGTGAATCGCTGTGAGGGCTGATGTATGCATACTGTGACACTGGTGACAGGCAGAGCCTCACTGAGTGTGGACGAAAGCCAGCTCAGTCGCCACCAGGAACAGGCAAGCTCCAACACGTGCAGCCAGCCTGCACATCAACACATCCAGCAACAGAGACAGCACAGACTCCCTGAACACTAAGATTTTCTTCTCCAGGATACAGCCCACAGTCACTGAGCAAAAAAAAAAAAAAAAGAAAGAAAAAAAAGACGCTTAGATCCATAATTTCTTTGAACGTGAGCAGAGTTTATGGTGTCAGAACACAGGGCAACAGTTTATTGAAATGTTCAGGGTTACACATTAATCCTGTGAACACAGAGAGAAAATCACTCCTTAGAGTTATTATTTGTACAGAAATCAGCGTTTCACACATGCGTATGGTTTTCTGAGCAATGCTTCTGCAGAAAAATTCAATGCAGGAGATGAAACAGCCTTGTGAAGATACGTTTGATGTAAGGGATTAGGAGTCAAAGTTGCCTGTAGGAGGTTTTTCATAGCACGGCACAATAAACTGCTGAACTCTTTGACATTGGGAAATGAAACTTTCCTCTTACCATTTTCATGCGCCGAGATCAACCTGACAGCTGTAGTTTTCCATAAATTCAGCCCATTCGGAGAGACTGAAGGAGCATCTATGACCACCAATGGGTCATTTATTGTTTAATAGTGCCGATGATGATGTGGTTCTGTTGTTGATTTACAAGGCAATGTGGGACTCTCTATATTAAGTCTGCTCAGATGAACCATCTGTCCGTCCATCTGGACCACTGTCTGTATGTCTGTCGGCCCATTTGCAAAGGGAGCGGAACCTTATTAGAGGGAAGGCTTGACTATCATCATCTGTGACAACATTTCTGGATCATTTGTGGTCTTAGATCATAAATACCAAACCAAAACTTTGGTTTGATTATCCAGCCGGTCTCAGAAAACCTCATTTGTGACGAGAAGCGACGGTTTCTCTTGTCCGGATACTTGGCAATGCAATTAACGATGGAAACTTTTTTAATTTTTCCACATAAACTGCGAATGTTAAAGCTTCCATTAATGCAGTAGGACTTTTCTCTTCCTACATAGGAGGGAAAAGTCTTAAGCTTTCTCTGCTGATGTAAAACAATGTTAAATAGAGAGAAAAAAAGCAGGTTATTTTACCCAGTCCAGAGGCATCAAAAGCCTGACTCATGCTCTTAATGTGTCATGATTTGTTGCTGGGCAGCAGTCAATAAAAAAGAAAAAACTGTTAAGAAAACAGAAAACTGATATGTCAAATGTCCTAATGAAACCCGAGAACAGATATTTTGGAAACAGCTTTATAAAAATGTCCATATACCCTCATATGAGGATGTGTGATTGATCTAAACGTGACGCATACACGCTCCTCTTCAGAACATCAGTGGTGTTCAGTATAAAACTCAGGTGTTTTGGTTCAGGTGGCTCTGACTCTCCAGCCTTCTCCACTGGCCTTGAGCTGTTGATAATAATTGCCAGAGAGTTTCTGACATCTCTTATTTCTGTGCTGCCTTTGTTTTACCCTTAGAGTTTTGCTTGTGAGCAATTAATCAAAGTTCCTTTTTTTTTTTTTAACTTTTTCATCAATTTCCACAATGAATAATGCAAAACCCAGAGAACACGCCAGATCTTAGTTTTTCAGCTACACGATGAGCTAACTTGACGTGAAAGTCACAAAGCTGTTTTTGATGCAGAAATGAAAAAACAAAGTATATTATTACAGGTGGTTTTGTGGTAGTTTATCAGAATGTTGTGACCAGCTGATCCAGGAAAAGGAATTGGTTTAGTTACATGTGTATATGTCAAAACTTCAAATAACTGTATGATACCTGTTTTGCATTCTATTGTTATGCTAGGAGCAAGAAAAGGTAGGCAAGAAACATAAAGTATGAATTTTACATGTGAGTCTCAGCAGCGTGGCTAAAGTCCATGGCCGTTTAGACATCAGGACCTGAACAGGGAAGAAAATCGAAGGAGAATAGATGAGGCCACGTTGTCTGAACTGTCATATTAAACAGGCCTCAGAGTTTGGTCAAAATGTCAAATGTAAAGTAAAATAATTATTGCAAATGGGCATGGAAATACCAGCAATCTGCTAAATATTTTTTTTTTGTCTGCAATAATAAGCTTAAACTAGCAACATACAAGTGTTTCTGCTTTTCAGTAAAACAGCACATCCATAACATAGGGCTAATACATATCCTATGAGTAGATAATATTGAAAAAAATAATAACAATATTGTACTGGTAATCTTTTTTATTTCATCCATTTTAGATGATGACAGACAGATAGCTCCTCCTTTAAGGCTACCTAGCACAGCTCTTCCTTCAGCTCCAAGCCAGCAAAATCTTTTCATGCTCAGTGTGCAGGGAAGGAAAGTCCTTTTATCTTAGAGCATTTGAAAGGATTCACTTAAGGATCTGGCAGATATGTGCAATGACTAATGGCAGTTGGTGGGTAAAATTTTGGCATTTTTATGACATTTTCCATCCCTGGTGGTGAAACAGTCTTTTAGCTGTGTTGTGCTCACACTGACTGCTTACCTGCAACTGCAAAGAACCGATCTCTGGGCTTTGAGTCTGGGGTTGCGCTACTCCTCACTTTTTTTTCAATCGTGCAGAGAACCATGATGGTGTCCACGAGTAGCAGGATGTATACATCCATATGAACTTTTAGGTTTGTAAATATAAGACATCTGCTAATAATTTACCCAGTTTGATTTTGAATGCCTTGCAGTTTTAAGATAAAAGACACATTGAAAGTCTGAAGCTGAAGCTTTTAGGATGGGAAGAGAGAAAACAGTAGCACGTGTGACAAAAAAAAAGAGGAAAAGAGTTGTGACTCGAAATGAAGAACAAATCTTCAGTACAGAAAGAAACAGTTCTGTGCATTGCGTTTTTCTTTTCTTTTTTTTTTCTTTTAATTTCCAGAGGAAATAACCACACCTTATGAGTCAAAATGAGGTTGGCAGTCAAAACACCCGATCTCCTCCAGGTCTGGACCCTGGAGAGGAGGCCAATTACATTTCTGCGCCCCCAGTTCTCCTGTTTCTAGTTTAACCATTCTTTAGTTTTAAATTAGTCTTTCATTATGTTAGGGGAAGGTGAAAAATCAGCCCACGGAGGACTTTCTCCTGAGTCATCATGGTGATGCAACTATCAACACCAAACCCCAATCACCCATCTGTGGAATTACTTCTGGAGAATTTTTTTTCTTTTCATCAGTTTTTTTTTTCTAGGAAAAGCAGACTTGTTGAAGAGGGAAGCCTATTGGCTGTTGTAATAACAGATGTGCAATCCATAAGGGTATGAGGGCTGTTGGTGCTCCTCCTATCAAAGGAGAGCTTCTGTTTCATGATTGCCCTATTGGCAGCCTGGCCACATACTTTACACATGAGAGACAGGCGGCGCGAGCCAGGCCTGCCTGCCTGCACTGTAACAAGCAGCATATACTGACAAATAGGCACACGCTTACTCTTCTTGCCCACTCCTCTGGTCTTGCGTTTCCCTAACACATGCATCCCTGATTTTTTTTTTTTCTCTTCCCCTTCTGCCTTTAATCTGGCCCACAGATGGAGACTCCACTTAAACCAGCCACACACACATACACATATGCTGAAGACACCAAGAGTTTGTTCTGGAAAACTGTAACACGATCTGAGTATTTAGGGGAAAAAAAAGAAGACGAAACGAGTGAAACCGTAAGTGGAAAAGACGATGCAGGACTAAGTGGTTTTTCCTATAGCTTCAGTAAAGGACAAATCCTATAGCTCCTGCAGGTCACTGTCGGTAAGTGAGTGCGTTTCCCCTTGCCTGCACATGCATGCACGTGTGCACTGACACAATGATGTGGTGGCATTTCGTAGGGACATTTGGCGACAGAATCGTCTCCCCACGGCTGAGCCATCACTGAAACACGGAATTAGATCATGGAGGCACTTTGACTGGCATTCAAGTCAAAGGCCTCATAGGCGCACATTCAGAGGGAGGGTAAAGCTGCGGTTTCAGTGGAGAGCCATTTGAAGCAAAGCAAACAGTCAGTAGTGGCGCCTGATGTGAGATGTCGGCTCTTTAAGCGGGCGAAGGGTGTATTAATGGAAAGCTGGACTGGTGTCAGCGGAGTCCTGAGTTTGCACAGATGCCTGCTTTGTAAATCTTGTGCATATGTGTCACTTTATTTATTCATTTATTTCATGTGTCTGCTTTAATTCATAATCATTGGCAGAAGTGGTTGGGGGCCATTTTCTTTTTTTGATTTTGGCTTTATGGTTCACAAAAGATTTCTCCATTTATGCCAGCGAGAACTCTGACGTGCTTGTGGAAAACCACTGCCATCTGGATTT
>JAOWBL010000810.1:0-16695 GCA_028564865.1 Zenarchopterus dispar | reverse complement strand
GATGGATGGATGGATGGATGGATGGATGGATGGATGGATGGATGGATGGATGGATGGATGGATGGATGGATGGAATCAGAGAGGACAAAGTGTGAACAGGTTTGGCAGAGGACAAGTTATAAAACACAACAGAAATCAGCTGAGTGGACAAGTGCTCCCACAAAAGAAGCAGCATGAACGATAAAAGACGAGTGCGTTACAGCCATAATGTGGCACAACCGTGTCCACTGGAAACCAGTGTCAGGGTGGACATTGGATGTCAACAGTTTGATCAACAGTTCCTAAATAAAAGTGAGTCCCGATTGATTGATTCTTGAGAAACTATAGGAAGATTTGAAAAATGTACACTCTTACAGGACGTGCCAACTAAGAGATTTATGAGTAAAGTTTAAATGAGAAAACTTTCACTTAATAACATTTGTTTAGACAACATAATAATTTTGAATTTAGAACCTAACATGAGGTAAAAATGTCATTTCCTGTGTAGCTCCGAACACATGCAGGTAGCATGAGCCCCAACCCTGATGACACACCCACCTTCAACACAAGATTACACACGACTTCTTTTTGCTCTGTTTTGGAGAAAACTCTGGCTCTGCCTCATCCTGCTGCTGGCACAAAGAAAGATCTCCCACTACTGGTTTACAGCAGTGATGACGAAGCATCTAGAGACAACTCCAGCCTTGTGCAAGTGAAAGGACTTCCCTTTCACCTCTAATGATTTTATGCATCAGGATATAATGAAGAAAAAAAGATCTGATCTTTAACACATCTTAGAACTAGGAAACTAAACCTTCAGATGAACAATACAGATGAACGAGATATTACACCATCTCATTATTTATTGACTTAAAACCATGTGAAAATGCAGAAGTAACATGTGAAAAGTGAATTCAACCTGATGATTCAGCAGTTGGTATGGGGTATGTTGAAATTCATCTAGTTCCATCTGTCTGGTTGGATACACCGAACCTATCAATATATTTTGTTTAATCCCAGGATAGAAAAAGTGTACACAACTCTGGATGGACATAAATGTGCCACTGTGCTGTAAATATGATATTTGTCATATTTGTGTCAAAGCAAACAGACAATTCCATCAAAGCTGAAGATGTCCGACAAAGTATCTCAGCAGCTCCATTCACACATGCATTTTGTACTGCCCTGCAGCGCCTTCATTACACACTCGGTTCCACGGCTGTGCCACTTTGAGAGGTCATAACAGAGCCATAACAGAGCCAAAATGAGTGTTGTGTGAAGAGGCACTGCAAAAACAAGAGAGGTGAGAATGGCTGCAAACGTTTACCAATCTGTGGATGAAGACGATGCGAGAACCTCAGCCTAGGGGAATATTTAAAAACACATGCAGAAAATTAAAAAAAAATAAAAATAAAGAAGATAAAAGAAACACTGGGCAGTGCACTTGGACGAAGGGAAAGAAAAAAAAGACGCAGCAGGCTTTCAAGGACAGTAGTTGGAGAGGCAGAGACCAGCGGGGAAGGCCATATTTTAACCTGGTGCTTCTTAAAACTTTGTCACTTGACTCAGTAAACTCTTCTGCAGCTCTTAGCAGCCTGAAGGAGCCTCCTCCTGCTGCAGCTCACTCCTCCAGCTGCAGCTCACTCCTCCAGCTGCAGCAGCATCATCAACTCCATCAGTGACGGAGAAGCTGAGGCCAGAATAGCTGCACCCCACAGGGGAAAAAAATCGATATAAACATTATTTTATACGGGTGTTTGGGGTTTTTTAGTGCCATGTTTTAATTACATCTGACTGAATAAAGCAGTCAGTAACCAGAGACATTAGTAGAGTAGAGGGAGGGGACAGTCTTGCTTTGTGAAAAGACACGCTGGGGGGGACCAATCTGAACGGACAGCTGGAGACAGGAGGTGGAACAAAGAGCAGCTCATCAGTGTGCCTTTAAAGAGAGATGTCAGTGTGAAATTGGCTAGTGTTTGACCTCCCAGTGAATACTCCTAGATTTAATGTAGATAAAATGATTTTGTAGCGGACACGCATAAACCCACCTTCCAACGAGGTTTGCAGTCTCTTGGTTTCCAGTGGCCTCCAAACTCAATGTCAAAAAACCTGGTGAACTTCTGCTCTATCTCCTCCATGGGGATCTCTGTCATGTTCACGTCCATAAGGCCCTCTGTGGAGAGGATTGTTATTTGGAGGTTATTTCATTGAGATCACGAAATAAAGCCCCTGTTTGCAGTCAGGACTACGAGTGTACTAACTCATAGAAGGTAATCGCTCAGGGCAGGGCATGTTCTGGGTGTAGGTAAAGTTCTCAGGGAGGTATGTGGTTGGCTGGACCAAGTATTCGCTGGAGTTGCTGCCATCTGGGTAGTCTGCAGCAAAGACAAAAAAATGAGATCATCAAAACAGAATCAAAGACAAAGCTTTTGGAAGATGATGTACAGATTATTGCGGAACTTTAACTGACATCTTGGTATGTGAAAGCTGGAAGTCTAGAAGGACCTCAAGAGTCGTGGGTGGCGGTGCAGAGCCTCAGTGATGGTGGAGCTCAGGTGGAGACAGCCACCTCAGGTCTGGCCGCCTCACCACCATTAACAGCCACTTTTTTGGCAAATTTTACAATGTGCACAAGTGGGGGTTGGAAATATGACTCCTGTTTATCAGAATCAATGAAACATCACCAGGTAGCAAGGATTTATTGAGTGTCTGTGCATCTTTGGTGATTCAGAGAGAAAGAAGCCTTAATACGAGCTTGTCATCATAACAGCACCGGGTGGGATCACCTGTCAGGAACTCAGCTGGAAACTGAATAGTCTGTGAACGCTGGCTTGCTAAGTGGATGTCTCCAAACATTCCTAGTAAATCAAATGGAAACAGTCTGTGGATGTGGAATTAACTGGTTTCCTGCATTCAGTTGCCATATAAAGGGATCTGATCATAATAAAAGTCCCAACAGCAGAAGAAACAGCATGTGCTCAGGCTGAAAACACACAGCTATGTCTCGTGTTTTTATTAATAAACACTCACAGTACCAAAGAGAAAAAATAAGTGAACCCATAGACCAAATCACAGAAACAAACCAGTCAGTAATCTGCCACCAATTCATGAAATGAGTTTGGAGGCGTGTTCTTTTTTATGTTAAAGACATTTTACATGTCTGCTGATGTCAACAAAAAAAGAAGACCTTTGATGACATACACATTCTGGCAAAAGACCATCTCCGGTGGACACCAAATTTCCACCTTCTGGAGTGGTCCAGTCAGAGCCCAGAGCTTAGTCCCACAGAGATGCTGCAGAATGACCTCCAGAGAGCCATTCACAGCAGATATCCCACAAACGTGACTGAGCTGAGGCAGGTCCGGAGACAGGAACTCCTCCTGAACCTTGAGCAGCTCTGATCCAGAGACCCTGAAAGATCTGGCTGAAGTCACCGCTGCCAGAGGAGCTTCAAGCAACTGTTAGCTCCAACACTTCACTTCCTCCAACAATGTCAGCTGTGTAAAGGCTCACATATTTACACAACTTTCTCATACATGTCGGAAATATAATGCATCTACAGTCAAACAAGAGTGCAGCCCTGAGAAAAGCTCTCCTAAAGCCAGTTACAGTGACCTCCATACGTCAAACAAGTCACTCCGCTCAAAGCTTTTGAATTCTGCACAAGACGACGCCTGACCACGTCACCAATCTGGGACTCTGGCCACTTGTAAAAATCCCCGTTTCATCTCTGCTCAGTATCACTGATTGTACTGTTCTTTTATTTTTTTGGGGAATACAACAGGAAACTAAAGCAAAATCTGTTGTAGTTTAATAGATGTAAACATGAACAACATGCTTCAACGGATTTGCTCTAAACTTCATATACAGCATGAACAGCTTTGAATTTAAACCACAAAAGACAATTGTTTAAACAGCAAAAAGTGCACGCAGCTTACCCGTCCCGTTGAGTGTACTGTTCTTGTTTGTGTACAATCTGATCATCTGGCCGATGGTCCGAACATTGTCCCTCAAGATGATGCCTTGAGCCTGCACCATGAAGAAGTATGTGTTGGCTGATGGGAAAACAAGAAATAAGACGTTTTAGTCTGCTCGACAGAGTCAATCACTTAGTCACGTTTGTTTCTTGTTACATGGTGTAAAATTGTGCACGCCATCCTCAACTAGACATAAACTTCTTTTCCAGAGTAGAACGGGTTGAACATTCTTGATATTATTATTATTAGGATTCCAATTCAAACCTGTATATGCAGATTTGTCTCTCGTCACACTTGTGCAACTTAAGGAGAAAATTGCCCTGTAACTTCTTCTTTCTTATGCAACGTATACCTCAATAAACAACTCTGTGTATCTGAAAGAGGTCTAACAGGCCATTTTTTTTAAATGTGTGCTGTAAAAACTGCTGATGAGTGTATTGGTGTCAACTCCACCATTAAATTAAAATTTTGTTTACTTTACTGGAAATGGCATTCAAATGGATCACAAATATACAAGTCAGCCTGCCAGCCTGTATAATATATACCAGTCAGCCTGTAGAAATCTGACAAGAAAGCAATAATAGCGACTGATGTGCACATGTATGACGTTTCCACAAACATCTTGCTTGATATCAGCAAGTTAATCCCAAAGTTGATGCAACACTGTCTTCGCTCTCTTCATTGAGCACCTAGGCAGGTTTATCAGCCAAACCAGCAGGGTAAGGAGTTTAAACAGAGCAGGAACAAAACTATCTATCATTATTCATAGATGAAGTATTCAGATTTCCGTTGGAACGTCCAAAATCCTTGTCCATGTTAATGCTGGCTTTGAACAAGTGTCATCAGGATACCGATTTAAATTGCCAGAAAAAAATGAATAATTCGTCAATTACAGGCTTCTATTTTTGATTTAATACGGAACAAATCATCTTGGAGTTAATTTATCAACATTTTAAAATATTGAAACCAATTACTTTTCTTTTTAACTTGAAAATGATATTTTGTGTCCTAAGGTGGAATTTCTCAAATTCTCTTCAAGGGTCAAGACGATTTCAGTCGCAGTTCTGCTGCTTGTACTTCACCTTTTCAGTTTCCTGCCAGTTCAAATGCCAGCAGTTTGCTGAATGGGAAAAGTTAAACTCTCACTATATCTAGGAGATGAAAAAAAAACTGAAATTAGTGTGCAATGTAACTCTCAAAAGAAAAATGAGGTACACCAGAGAGAATGGCGATGACTGGAGGAAAACCACATCCTTCTAGAAGTAGAGGAAACATGAGTGGAAAAATGGCAGAAAATGGGTCATCAGCCCAGAAAAATCAAGATTATGTGGACAAATATAGCCAACATACCTTACTGTGGGGAAATCCATGATTTCCTGGAAATGTCATTACAAACTAATATTCAGTTTAATGCTTTGATACAGTTATCTGTGGACCCAACATGACTGGTCAGAGGGCAGCTGAAACATATTTAATGAGCTAAGACAGCACGAACCATGTTTCCAATGTCACATCAACTCAACTTTTTCCTGTTTAATCACTACATTGAAGAGCTTACCATTCCTTTTAAACAGCGAACAGGCACATTTTGTGAAAAGATGTGAAAATGAATTGAATACATGAGCACATGTACACCAAGCTGTTGTCGATGAGAAAAACAAAAAAATATCATAAAATCAAATCTTGAACTTTGACTCATACCACACTGCTTTTGTTTACCTTAACAAGAGATTTTGGAAGTAAATTCATCTCTTGTTTCCAGTTAAAACTGCCCCATTCTTAAAGTGGTCCAGGGAAGCTGCATAGAGATCCACTGATAATCATTTTATAATCAAATCGTAGCACCCCGAATCAGAACTGAATCCAATCAAGACGTGCCTAAATATTATGTTGTGACAGCTGCAAAATAAACCCAAAGAGCTTTAACTTGAGGCTCAAAAGTGAAAGTTTCGCTGTCCAAAATTATCTGATTCTATTTAACTTTTTAACATGTATTACATAAAAAAAGAGTCATATCCTTCATCACCCTCTGAATGACATGGTTCCCATGGTGATTAGATGTTTGGTTTAGTTTCCTCTCATGTAACTGCAAAGCTTCTTTGGTGCTCAACTGATTTCAATATGTCCTGAGTTCTGGTCAAAAGAGACACTTCTGAATTTATTTTGTTTAGTTGTACATTTCTGGAAGAAGAACTAAACTGTTTCTAAGAGAGAGTTTATTAAAAGTGGTGATTAAATCTACATTGCATTATGATGCAATTTGAAGACTAACATGCAAACATTTGATCAAGCTCTAAATGCACCCAGCAACTTAAAGAATGACAGATCAATAAGTCAATTTCCTGTCAGACATGTCTGGCATCGGCGCAGTTTCACCAGAGAACCATGTCTGAGGACATTTAATGCTATTTTTAATGGTTTTTGTTGACTTGTTTATCACCAAACAAACAACCAGTGCAACGATTTTCAGTGTTTTAAACAAGCCACTTTTCAAAAAGCAACAGATTAACTGATGACAGGATGAGGCATGTGAAGGATATTCACCAAACTCTTATTCTGCTTGTGAGACAAAGCGGCTGAGGGAAATCAGCAGCTTTGTCCTTAGTTACCGTTGCTAACCTAGAAAATCTATTGGCATTGTTTATAGTTTCACAAATGCACATCAGCTGGGTTAAAAACTAGTCCCAAGATCTTCCAGACTAATCCTTGGTTGTAAAAGGACCACCTTTTGTTAAGGGTCATTCAAGCGAGACTTAAATATGCCATGGAGTGATGTCTACAAACTCTAAAAATACATACGACTGGTAATAACGATAAATTGGAGACAAGGGTTTACAGATCACTCTTCAAGCAGGACAAGACTCATCTTGGTGTTGTCACGGTAACAGATGACAACATCCAGGACTCAACACTGTCCACAGACCCCATCTTACTATTGTTTTATTTCTATGTATTTTATTTAGGAAAAGCACAACTTCAGATCTACCATGCTGCAGAAATTCAAAGCGCTGCAGAGAAAGTATTAGCTTCTGTGTTATAGTACTACATAACTTCAGATGTACCATTAACTAACACTCGATCTGGCGTTATGAGGATATGATACTGTGAGCTAGCTAACACTAGATTTAAAGCTGGAACTTTGCATCTGGTGTTGGGCAGCTCTATTATCCAAGATAAACTTACAACTAGCGGTGATTAACCAACTGTCAACATTAATCCAGCTAGTTACATTATCCCAGGCAAAGTGTGTGTTAGGAGATCTGAAGTGTTGTCAGTTAGAAGCGCTGTTACATCCTAGTCAGTCTTCTGGACATTGGCTTGGCAAATGAACCCAAAGGAGACGATTAGCTCTTCTTACGTTGTGCTTAGGAGATGGAATAAAATAAACTCCCATCCTCTTTGAATACCTGGAAGCAGTATTACACATGCCACGGACATTTACATTTTTTCTGGCGTACACTCCATAAAACAAATAAGAGTTCAGATCTTTTAATATGTCTCTTTGTGGAGCTCCAGGCCCTGATAACTGACACTATGTACTTTTTAGAAACAGAATCTCAGTTCATCGTTGCAGCTCCTAAAAAAATCAGTAGAGGAAGTTATTAATACTGCTTTGAAACTTCCTCTTTCGAGTTGTCAGGCGAAGATGTGAGTAGTTGAACTGAGCTAACTATGTGGCATTAAACTTATGTCAGAACTCTTTCATTACTTGACACTAGAATACTTATTTTGAAAAGCTGGGGTTCACAGAGGTGGCACAAAGGCAGCAAGATGTAACACAAACAATCTTATAAAGCACTTAAGAAGCCATCAAGGACTTTAAGTCAAAGGGGAAGCTGGAGGAACCTCAGCAGCACACTCTGGAGTTGGCTTTTCAGAAACAAGAGAGACAGAAAGATGAGGCAATAACAGAAAAAAAATGTCCATGAAAATGTCCAACTTTGCTTTCACTGCTTATCTGAACATCTGAAGCAGTGTCATAGTTGGATGACGGCCTGCAGACCCAGCAAAGTGACTGATGCTCTGGCTGGAATGATAGTTTGCATTTTGTATGTAATAGTCATTTCCAGTTTGCTTCTCTACACACCTCTTCTACAGTCTCACTGATCCCCAGAGAGGTTTCAGCCTGACAACAAGCAGTAGTTCTTTGATCTCATTTTTCTCTTTTTTGAAAAATTGCTGATTCAGGAATTAGTGCCCTAGTGAATTTGTGTGGGTGATATGTCAACATGTGTTACTTACATTAGCGTACCATCTGCTCACAACATGCTCAACACTCTGCTTTGTTTCAGACTTAATACTCTTTAAAGGATTACTGTAAATGATACTAGGAGAGCAAGCTAGGCTGCTCTAGTGCTTTAGACTAACCACTTTAGTGCCATAGATTTGGCTTCAGCCTCCAGTTTAAATGCTGTATGAAGTCGCACTCACACCAGTTCAGGTACAAATGACCTCCAGCTAGCCCACACTCACATGAACCTACATTATCACATCTTTACATCAGTCACCCGTTAGCTTATTCAAAGTATGCACACTCTCAAACAAGCTATACAGTGAAGAACAGCAGTTAAAAAAAAAAACAAAAAAACACTACTGATTTTGTGGCTTTTGTGAGTGTTTCTGGGCAGACAGCCCTCTCACTTCTCTGAATTTGTGGATTATGCAACTACTTTGTCACAACTGTCATGAAGACATACTGCATCTACACATCAGGCATAGTGTGTGCAAACCCTCCTCTACATCTGGAGCGAATGTCCCTTTCATTTGTTGCCGGAGATATCATAGGTCCAAACTGAACTTCAGTGCAGAGTGCAGGGACAGCATATGGGATGGCAGCATCTAGACCAGTGTTCCCAATCCTCAAGGACCACCACCCTGCATGTTTTAGGTGTTTCTCAGGTACCTTCAAGGACCTGAATTGGAGAACACTAGATGTCCTTGTCCTGCTCCCATGCAGAAAAAATTGGGTTCTAGAGTGGAGCACAGTATCCACCACACCTGAAAGGCTTTTTAAAAGCATTTAATGACGAGACAAATGGCTGTGAGGGGTGTAACATTCGTAATGAAAGTGTTTCTGTGACTGGTGTTGAATGTGCCTTTTGAAGCGAGAGTTGCTTACCGGAAGGGCACTTATGACATTTATGCCTCTGAATCTTTTACAGGAGCGTGGCTCCAGACCATCCTGGGCTACAACTGTCAGCTGTTTAATCTCTCAGTCAGTAGCCTTCAGATTTAGACACAAGGACCGTATGTTGTTCACACAAAACATAATCGGATCATTTTAATTCAGACTGAACTAAAGAGTCAAACACACGTCTAATGTATTCTGATTAAATACCAACACGCGTTTTATTATTTTCTAGCTCTAGATTATTTGACAGAACACAGACGAGAGTATTTATTCAAATCCAGTGTGTTTAAATTGACAGTTTGTGTTTTTTTAGAGGTTGTTGTTGTTGGTGTTTGTGAACACTCCTTGATATGAGCGGTATTTACGAACACTGCTTAAAACAGGATTAATACCTGCGGTTTCGCTGGGAGCCAAAAACGCCACCACCATAAAAGCAATCCATAAGATTTTGCAGGTCATGCTAGGTGTTGCAATCACCTTCAAGCAATCTTGGCAGGGAGGAATCCATAAACAGCACACTGCAAACACAGCATGCTTTTTTTCTGAATTCAATTTGAAACTCCAACATTTATACCTTTTCAGGCACTGTTCAGAAACACCACGCTTCGAAAAGTTGTCTGGTATTTATGAATGTTTCAGTGTCATAAATGATGTTTCCCAGATGTTGGAGTAGGTTTCACAAGTACAAGCGACTGCTGACAAGTGAATTTAAAAACATTTTCCTCTACGAACCACTGCTGTTTGATTTCCTCTTAGTCAGCCCTTTGTCTTCTTTATCAGTTCAACATCAACAGGATTTGAATACAGTCAGCCACGGTGTTTTGATAGCAGAGATAACCCCGGCCCTCGACCCTGACATAACCGGTTTTTCCTTCTAATCCGGTAAAGTTCTGGTGCCGGCCTACCACCAGTCTTGCTGGCTCTCAGAAAAAAAATGATACCTCACTTTGGGTAAGTAAAAAAATCCTAAAAGATATCTGAAAAGGCTTCAGGGGGCGGGGTCCTGCCCAAGCCTCGACTCCACCTCTTCTTTGAAAGGGGCCCGTGCCTTTTGGAAACTGATGCTACAGCTTTGCTGCCCACTTCTGAACGACATTAAGTGCAGCATGGTGTGAACTGTGGGGGTGGATGAGGATGGGAAGGGTGGGGGTCTGTACTCTGATATGGACCTCTGGTATCACTGAACACTGAATGACAGATTTTTAGTCGGTCACAAATGTAAATGGCAGGATTGTGTTCTCAGCTTTTTATTTGGTAGCTACCCAAACCAAAGCCAAAACCCACATATTTGTCCAAATGTGTCGCCCTAAAAGGTCCTACGTGAAGTTGCGAGTTTAGCGCTGGATTCTAGTGTAGCCGGCCTGGAAGCGTCCACGCCGGCGTGAACAGTGACAGTGGCTGATGCCCGCTGAGGCGCGGGGCTTAATCCACGCATAATGACATTAACTGTCCCCGTGTAATGCGTTTAGCGTTAATCGGCATTTACTGACCTATTCCAGGGGCCACATAAATGAAGTAGAGGCAGGTGGTGGACATGGAGAAGAAGAAGATGAAGGCGAGGAACGATCGGTTGGAGAGCCGGAGCAGCCGCCTCCAGTTCATCATTGTGCCGTAGGCCTGCTCCCCCTCCGCTGATATCAATCCCACACAAATCTCGAGAGTTAAAAGGTCCACGGGCTGGCAGCCATAGACGTCAACGGCGAGCTCCTGCGGAAATCTTTGCCATCCGAGCTCGGGGATGCGAGGCGGACAGGGCTAAAGCTAGCGGGGCTAGCCGGCCTGCTTTCCGCCGCCAGGAAGCTTCCAGATTCCAGTCGGAACCGAAACAATCAGGCGAGAGACGGGTCGGAGGAGCACCGCCGCTCTGGCATACTGGGACCGTCACACTGCGGGCTCGGCGATGGGATACCGATTATGGATACTCATGACTGTCTTCCAGTGCCAGCGTTTGTCATTGCAGGGGGCAGGACCGCCGAGCCATCCGCGCCGCAGCTCACACTAGGCCGGAGCGACGTTTCCACAGCAGGGCTTCACCGAAGACCAGCCCGGGCATGCTGCCGGACGTCTCCCCGCTACCTCCCGGCGATTAAAGCATTCCCCACATCCACGCGCACAGTCACTGCTGAAAGATGATTTCATTCAAAGACGGATGTGTCCGCCTCATTTCCACTATCTGCTGGCACTGCAGTAACCGTATCCGGTATGTGGACCACCCCCAGCCCCCTCCTCACTCCCCTGGGTCTCCATGGGAACCTGCGCGCGCGGTGTCGCTCTGTCCCAGTTCAGGGGCGACAGCATCCGTGTTGCTCCAGAGACATGATCTAACCTTAAAACAGTTTCTAACTTCACCTTTTCTTGGTACTGTCACCATCAGTCAAAATCCAGCCTTTTTCTTTCTTTTTGAGGTCAAAAAATGACATTCTGCTTGTAAAACAACAACAATCCCAAATGAAAAAGTCGAGACACTGCATCCCAACTCGTAAATAAAAAGAAATGCTCATTT
The DNA here is from genome assembly GCA_028564865.1 of Zenarchopterus dispar. Taxonomy (NCBI): domain Eukaryota; kingdom Metazoa; phylum Chordata; class Actinopteri; order Beloniformes; family Zenarchopteridae; genus Zenarchopterus; species Zenarchopterus dispar. Next base: position 5,105 of record JAOWBL010000810.1, on the reverse strand, counting down.
ATTTCTTTCTTTAAACAAATCTCATAAATCTAAACTGAAATCACAGTAGAGCACAGAAAAGCTGACTCGACACATAAGCAAAGTGAGTGGGTTTTTGTGATCTTTGACCACCACAGTTCTGAGGTTCCCAAAGCTGCATCTGAACAATCCTGAAGATTTCTAGAACAATGTCCAACAAACAGATGAAGCCAGAGTGGAGTTGTCTGGCTTTAATACCCATCGTCATGTTTGGCCAAAACCACCCACCATTTCAACAGAAGCAGCTCATGCCCAGTGTCAAGCACAGCGGCGGAGAGGCGATGATTTGGACTTGGTTTGTGCGAGGTTTATTTTGCAGCCACATGACCTGGATACCTAATAGTCATCAATCTCACCGTGAACTCTGTGGACTGGTATTCTGGAGGCAAATGTGAGGTTATGCATCCTACAGCTAAAGCTTGACTGAAACTGGGTCATGTAACAAGATATTGACCCCAAATACTGCAGAATGGTTGTAAAATTAAAAAGAAAAAAAAATGGAGGTTTGAATGGCCAAGTGGTGAGACCTTAAGAGAGCTCTGCAGTAGTAATGTCTGCAAAGCACTATGAGCATTGTAAATAAGAGCAAATCTTAAAGGATTAGACACAATGGTAATAACTGGGTGGAAACAGAGCTCACAATAACTTCCACAACCATCTGCACAGCAATGAGGAAAATGCACACAACAGCTCTTTCAGGGTGTTAATCCTAATCATTGTTTTTGGTTTAGCATATTCTACTGTCATCACAAAATAAGTCAGACCAAGAGGAAACATTATAATTATACCAAAACTGTTCCTTAGTTCAGGCAAATCTGGAACTAGTAAAGTAAGGAATCTGGAAGTTGGGTTTTTTTTTGTTTGTTTGTTTGTTTTTCTGGCTGCAGTTTCCTTTCTTCTTTGTATTTATTTTATTTCCTGAAATAGTTCATTCTGGGTTATTAGTCTTGCACAAACGGCATCTCACCATTTCACTAAAGAGTACCAGAGAGGTTTTAAGCATTTGCAAATTTGAAAAGTGACACGTACATACAGAGTACAGAGATGATGAAAAGTAATGGTTTTCTCCACTGATATAGGAAGAGTTTAATTGCCCTGTATCTCTATTTGTTTTAATTCTTACAATAGGCTATTTATTTTAAAGAAGGCAACAAATAGCACTTATCTTTAATAGTAGAAGTATTATAGAACTAGCAGTGCTTTCTAAAAAAAGGAGGGGGGCGGGGGGGGTGGTGGTGGTGATCAAATGTATCACCTTTTTTGGGTATTGTTTTGAAAAGAATCAAATATGCCATACCATTGTTGTATAAGAGACATAAAACCTCAAAATCAGAAAAAAGTTGGGATGATGTGGAGAAAATAGAAATAATAGTCAAGGAATCTGGAGTAAGTTTAGTGTTATAGGTTAATCCTAAAATGTATACTAAGAACTGTCCAGTATCAATAGCTAATTTAACCACACAGGTAGGGGATTGCTGTGGGAAACTTTTGTCAAGTGTTATAAAACAAACTTATGTTCACAAATGACACTTAAAACTCCACTGTGAAAAAAAGAAGTCTTATGTTAACTTTCTCCAAAAGTGTAATTGACATCTCTGGTCTCGGGGGACTCTGGGAACAGTGAAAAGCTGTTTACTGGTCAGAGCGAGCACTGTCCAGGTTGAAGCTAACAAGGAAATAAGAAAAGTTGCTGTTCCTTGAATGAACACTGGGATCCTGCTCCAAAAGCCAGTCAATCTCCACTGACCACTTTGTGAAAATTGCCAATTTTGGAATAGAAATAAATATATTTAGAACTGGTTCAAAAAGAGTTTTGGTTTCCATGGGGTTTTTGTTTGTTTTGTTTTTTTGTTTTTTGTTTTGTCCACATCCAAAAACATTTGTCCACATTTGTTTTGTTTTTTTGTCCAGTGTGTACCCCTGCCTATCGCCTGCTATGGGCTGGGATCGGCTCCAGCAGACCCCCGTGTCCCAGAAATGGATTCAGCAGATACAGGAAATGGATGGATGGAAGGTAACACGATATAAAGCAACAAATCTATATAGTGTTGGGCAGAGTCTGGTCTTTTGATAACAGTTGGCACAACCAGTGACTAACTGTCACCACGTTCACTACTTAGCACTTAACACTGTACAACACTTGTGAATGTATGTGGGTTGGGCCTGAAAGGATCCAAGGGCAAAGCTCAGCCAATCAGCGGCCAGCTTGTGCTAACCATGAGTCAGTCCGAGAGCATATCTGATGTCATTACAGAAACAGCATCTAAAATGCTAGATTTTATTGCAATTTTTTTTTCAGGCAGCTTTGCAGCTCCTTTGGCCTGGATCGGCTGAAGAGCTACAACAGATCATTTTAGGGCTCTTCCAAGCAGAAAGGTGCAGGGTCCTGCAGTCAATCAGCTGGACAGTGGCCTTGGCCTCGTGCAACGGATCTAACTCCTGCAATTAGCAAGCTGAACAATCACGGGTCCCTGTTGAGCTCGGCCAGTCCACAAGTCAGCTCTGGCAGCACTTGTTTTGGATATTGTTTGGGTGGTGACACTTGAATTATGATACAGGACAGGGCCAGAAGGTGCTTAACCTATCAGAAGGACCTGTATCTGCTCCTCTGTGCAAAAAGGAATAGGACGAGCACAGGCAGAGCTCCTCAAAATGACCTCCAGCTGGCCACTGGTGTGAATGTCTCCGACCAACAATCTGAGACAGACTTTATGAGGATGGCCTGAGGGTCTGATGTCCCCTAGTGGGTCCTGTGACTCCTGGAACACCTCTGATACTTTACGTTTTGGTTCATGTGATGCCATCAGGTTGCACTTCAGACTGTGCAGGAACTCAGTGATGCCCCGGTCCAGATCTGGAAGGAGACACAACACCTGCCGTCTCCCTAGGACCCCTTACGTTTACAAGAGCATGGGGGCCATGTACTACTGTAAGTTGCTGCAATGACATTTCAGCAAAACTAACTGGCTGTGTAATTTTTTCACTCAGATTTTTGAGCTGTCTTTTAATTCACCCCTCTGTAGGTTGATCATTTTAATTTCCATCATGTGGCATCCTTTCCTTGCTAACACATTACCCGGTCTATATCAGTGTAGGTATCTTGTAGGATTTTACCCCCACTAAAATTTGATGTGTTTTCACAGTGTTCATTAATCTATTTTTTTCGGAGCACTGTATGCTGTCTCAAAAGAAATAAATGCCTATACCTTCCACTTCAATTTGCATCAGTTTGTTCAGAAGCCTCTAAAGTAAAGCTCATTCTTTAAGTGTATGTTTTTTCTGAACTTCTCACCATCTCCACAGATTAGTCATGGAGCCAATTACCTGTCCTCTCAAAGAAGCGCAGTCCTTCACATTTTGCTTTGCTTGGTACAAGGATTTCCTTTTGAAGATAGACTGTGTTATTTTCTTAAGCCCTGCAGCTGTTCTGGCATGCAAATCATCACAAAAAATAAATGAAAAAAACTGCATATCTCGTGTGGGTGCTCCTACCAATGTCTGTACGCATACTGCATAAAAATCAGTCCAAAATCGCACATCACACTAAAGGCCTCTATTTCTATGTAAAACTAGCTAACTTTTGATATGGGGGTGAGGGCGTGGGGGGCTTTTAAGTGTCTCCAACTGTGTGGTCTCATATATCCAAGTGGAAAAATATAACAAAGATTACTGCCATTGTGAGTCTTTGAGAAGCAGTTCCGTCTTCAATTCTATATAACACATAATGGCTGAAATATAAGAAATAGTTTTTGCTGTTGACATTGGTATACAGAATTTGGATGGATGAAGTCATGGGACTGTCTTTCATTTAAAGCTTTGCTTTCTTGTGGAGTTTGTGCTGTAAAGTTAGACATTTGGGTCAGTTGATCTTGACTCGCTTTTGGAGTCAGCCTCTAGTGGTCAATCTAGGAACTGCATGTCTCCATTGACTTCCAAAAGCCTTCACTTCAAGCTTGCCTCTAGAAACATACTCGGACGCACTGATGTTCTGTTTAACTCACAAATCATCTCTTACCTCAGATGGGTGCTTGTAGAATTGTCCTCCTCTCCTGGCAGGTGCAAAGAATCAAGAATGTACTTTGGCCACATCAAGAATGTGGCCAAAGTACTAATTAGTGTTATGAAGAACCTAAAATTGCAAGAAATAATGCCGAATCAGGAAAGTGGATGGATTTTTTGTGGGCTCAGGATTCCACCTGTTTTTTGTGGATATGTGGCTTCTAGTGGCATCATCAAACAGTGACCTCCAGCTCTCTCTGGGGGGATTTACAGCCAAATGCAACGGAGCAGAGATGTGAGTTAGTACCTCCAAGCCTGAGACCATGGTTCCCAGTTAGAAAAGGGTGAAATGTCTTCTCTGTGTTGGGAATGACGCGCTGCCCAAGTGGAGTGGAAGCAGGAAATTTACTGATGCAGCATCCGCAGTACTGCAGTGTCTGTAATGCTCTGATGTGGTGGACATAAATCTAAGCTAAAAGGCAAATCTCTCTGTTGGTTGTTTCTGCCCTCACCAACTGTGGGTAGTGACCCAAAGAACAAGCTCATGATAGTTCATGTGAGTTTCCTTCCCAGTTTGGCTTGACTCTATTGCAGAGAAGATGAGAAATTCCATCTGAAGAAACGATATCTCTCAGCCACCCAGAGTGTTTTGGTGTTCTTCGTGGAAAGGCTGGAGGAGCTGGCTGGGGAGATAGATGTCTGGGCCTTTCTGTTTAGGCTGGTGTTTGAACCCAGACAAGTAGAAGTTAAGGATGGGTGGATAGAGATCAGATGCTTTTTTTCACAGTGAGATCAAGCAAAGTTTGATGTTTCCTTCCTTTCTGTGACTGACAGTCTGCTTTTTAGGAGAACATCTAACCTCTGAAGCACGGAGGTGGATATGTCATGGTTGAGGGCTGCTCTGCTGCCTCAGAGGCTTCTGGGTGCCCAGCTCATCCAAACTTGGTGCAGAAGTTCATCATTCCATTCCATTCCATTCAATTCCATTCCATTCCATTCCATTCAATTCAATTCAGTTCAATTCAATTCAATTCAATTCAGTTCAGTTCAGTTCAGTTCAATTCAATTCAATTTTATTTATATAGTGC
>JAOWBL010000809.1:0-16696 GCA_028564865.1 Zenarchopterus dispar | reverse complement strand
ATTATGGTGTATTGTAATGATGATAATTTATTTTTCTTTATATTGAATATCATATTGTATGTATATATGTATATATATATATATATTATATGTGTGTGTGTGTGTGTGTGTGTGCATGCGTGTGTGTGTGTCTGTTCAAACTAATTTCCTTGGCCCCTTGTCCCCCCTTGCCCCTACTTGGTGCATAACCAGTGAGTACTGTTTTTAAGAAGAATTGGGAGCAACACTGCCGTGCAATCTTAACAATGAGCCGCTGTTCCTCACAAACTGCTGCACGTCCTGATGTAATGCACGAACCATGCACGCACACACACAAACATACACATGCGCAAACACACTCACAGTGAAACAAGCAGAGGTGCTCATTCCGCCAATTACAGCCCTTTTGACATGTTCTTGAGAAAGAAAACCACACACTGCCTCTTAGTCACACAAATGTTATTTCTTCAAGGCTGTTTTTTGAGGAGCTCAGTCGGACTGTCTGCTTTCTTTCTTTGCGTTTGATACACAAACATGCACACACGCACGCATACACACACAAAAACACACACCACTGAAAAACTCAAATCTCATCATTTCTCCCTGACTCCTCTGCTCCACTGGGCATGCTCGGAGACTTCTGGGGAGTGTCACACTCACTTATTCGTATTTAGCAATACTGTATCCTTATGTGTACTAAGTCATTACACACACACACATAGATACACAAACACAGACCATTTTCCATCACTTACACAAACATACTAGGTGCCAAAGCTAAGACAAACACACTCAAACATTTTCTCAAAAATTGACCACAACACACACACACACACACACACACACACACACACACACACACACACACACACACACACACACACACAGAGTCATAGCCCTGTCCAATTTTCGACACACATTCACACAGCACAGCGTTCACCCCACAGGGCTTTACCTTTACTTTCCATTCCACCAGACGTACAGCATAGAAAAACACCCAATCTGTTGAATAACAGTGCAGACTAAAGACCCGCCCTGTGTGTGTGTGTGTGTAGGGACGTCTAACTCCATAATAAAGTGGAATTTGTGTATGTAGCAGTGTGTGGACAAGGTAGGTGGTTATATGTGAGTAAGGCTAAAGACATGGGTGGTACTTTCACATTAGGCCAGATAGAGAAAATGTGCATTTAATGCAGCTCAGTGGGAAATCTATTAACTTGCTCCTTGTGTGCAACAGCTGTTCTGGAGGCTGACTAGCTGACCCACAGGAGAAAGATAAAATAATAAAGAACTGAAAGTGCAGCAGCGAATTAAAAAAGATACAAGAGGAAGTGGGGAAAATGAAAGGTGAATCTAAGGTAATACTACAAAAATAATGTCCTTTCTACATGAGGATTCCAAACAAAAACAAAAAAAAAAACCAAAACAAAATTAGGCTGGCATTTCTTTGCTTTGTTTTCTCCATCTGCTGTTTCTCTTGAATTTAAAACAGTTTCCATCTGAGATCAGCAGATGGAGAGTTTGAGTCAGAGGGTGATTACCTTTAAAACAGGTTTTACAGCAGTGCCCTGGAAGCAGGATGGGGTCATCGCAGTCTGGGACCGGACAGTCCTGCTTTATGTTCTTGCAGTTTACCTTTCCGAACACCTTACCTCGACGGCTCTTTTGCTGCAAAAAAGATCAAAGAAAGTCAAAAGATGAAAGTTCACCATGCTGATGGAAAGACAGTGAATAAGAGCGCCGCTCATCTGAAGGAGCTACAAACAGTCGAGACTCACAGGTTCGCAGTGGCACTGCACACAGTGCATGACGCCAAAGGGCTCCCCGAGATCTGGGTGCCACGTGTCTTCCAGGGAGTAAAATCGACTTCCAAAGGAGCATCCTGTAACACAAACATAGCAGATTCTTATATATTGCTGTCCTCAAGCTCAAATCTTGCAGTTCTGATCCTCGTTGTTTGGCTTTCAAAATAGCAGCAATCTTCATTAAATCTCCTTCAAATAAGCAGAGCACATTCAGTTTCTGCTTGAATTAAGTGGGGGAATAAAACATAATCCCTTGTGGTATTTGATTTGACCTTCACTGTGGTCCCTTGTATTTAAGAGAGGGGAGGGAAAGCCCTTTTAATAAATATTAGACTAAATCGCTTGATGACAAACTACAAAGACTGGAACATTTAACAACAAATAAATCTTGTGTGGTTCACCACCAAGGCATGTTGGAGTTGGCGGAAACTCTCTAAATGCCTCATGAGTTTTGGTACTCAGCCTTGCATCCTGTCTAATCTAAATGATCCAGGAGGAAGCGTTTTTCCCAAAAAAGACTGTCATAGGTTTCCAGGAAATTATTTTCTGAGCAGTTTAATAAAATGATGAATGCTGGTAAGCAGGGAGCTAGCAAACAAAAGAATGTTTAAAATACTAACAAGCATTTAAGGATTTATGATTTACATCCATGCCAGGTAATGAAGTAGAAACTTAAAATGTGCTTTCCAAAATTCCCCTAAAGACCGGGCTCGCCATCCCCCAAGTTTACCAGAGGGGTTTTAATCACTAAATCACTCTTTAAAAAAAAAAAAAAAGCAAAGAAAAGAAAGAAAGAAAGAAAATCAGCAGAATATAGTTGGTGTTTTACTTCAGTGCAAGTCTGACAGAACACAGGCAAAAGTATGAAATGCACAAGCCTGTCCTAATATGTAAGGACTGGAGTTAATGTTGATGTTACCAAGATGAAAATAGCGTTTAGCTTTATTATTACCATGCTACAAGCATAATTGGGTGTTTGTCACACTGAAGCCCTGCAGTTACTTCTGTTTAGAAGAAGTGCTTATAAGCAGCATGTTTAGACACACACTCACACTCGACACAACCTCCCCTCAGCCTCGCTGCTTCTGACGGCTGCTATCAGCCTGCTTCACATTAGATTTTCATTACAGCGACTTGGCAGTTCAAACAGTCGACCCGTGCACCGTGCGCGCTGCCTGCCGCTCGTGTCTCTGCAGAAAGAAAGAATCCGGAGTCGGCGCTTGGAATGGAAAGTCGATTGATTAAAGTTTCCAGCCGCGCAGTTCCCGCTCTGAGGCTGCGGTTTACGCAGAGTTCCAACTGTTTTCTACTTTGTTACCTTCAACCGCAATGAGCCATAAAAGTCGGGACTTTCACACATGAATCACGGCGCGTTCACCGCGGCCGTGACTCACAAGTTTGCGTCTAGCTCAGGCCAGCAGATGAGGCAAACTTCAATTAGACATTTAAAGGAAACTCGAAAAATGGGCTCCGTTTCTCGTGAAGTTGGAAACTTATCAGCACACCTCAGTTTTGATGCGGCACTGGATCTTTTAGAACCGTGGCGAACTTCGCGTGGAGTTCTTGCGGAGAAGTCTCTCCCACTGAAGCGCATGAACGCAATGAGTGCTGCTCCCAGAATCCACAGATTATACAGATTTGACAAGTAGAGGCGTTCCTGCACTAAACTTATGTTTGTTAGCCTTTTTTTTTTTTTGATGTATTTGGTACCCACTTTTGAAGCTTAAATTCAGTTTGTAAATGGAATCTAACTCGTGTTTTTCTTTGATTAGACCTCCAACTTAGCCTGATCAAATTGGAGTTCTGTTGTTTACTGATCATCTCTGATCATCTCTGATCCTCTCTGATCATCTCTGATCATCTCTGATCATCTCTGATCTGATCAAAAGGGAGCAGGCAGTCGGAGACCGCGCGTTTCTGCGCTGGACGCCGACTTCTGTGGCGTGTTTGCTTACCTGACAGGCCTTTGGAGGGCAGCGGTTCCTTCTCAGACTGGATGGGCAGAGCAGGGCTTTTGAGACGCGAGGCTGCTCCGGTGGAAAGCCACCACGCGCAGCTCAGTGTGCACAGCAAAGAGCGGAGCGCGCGGGGGACCAGCATCCCAAATGTCCAAAAAAAAAAACCCCCACACTCTTCCCTAAACCCCTTCTTCTTGTAGAGCCGCACCCCCCCCGTCTAACTACAAATAAAAGAACAGAAGGTCTTCGATGTGCCCAGCTGTCCTTGGCTGACTGGTCTGAAATCACCTGTTTAAGATTATCCGAGTTTGAGACGCACTGAGGTATTTTCGCAGGCAGGACGTGACCAGGCGCACTGCGTGTCTCTCCCCCCCAAAACAGCAGTCTCTTCGGGGCCGTCCCTTTCCGTTTTTATAGCCTGCTTCGCTGACAGTTTGAAGCAGCCACCGGTCGGGAAGAGGGGAGGGCAGAGGGATTGAAGGATGGGGTGGCTGATGCGTGGGGGTGGGCGATGGGAAGGAAATCTACACCTCCATCAATTCACTGAAGCTTAAGATATGGAAACGAGTCGGACTCTTTCTGTGTCCAATCTCTCATCATATCGTTTTTATTAAAGTGCTGTAGACGAGACAAAAAATGTGAAATTACTGATCGAGGACACGTCACTATTGAAATGTGTGGGGTTTTTTTTTCATGTATACACCGCATTTATCATGAAACGTTAAATAAAACTAGTGTAGAGGTTTAAAAATGAACTCTTTATTCTCATATTTAGTTCGGGGAGGGGTCAGCTGTAACCCACCACTGCTCACCCTGTTTATCTGGTGCTGGTAGTGCTGATGACTGGCACCAAATGTTCCCTTATCTCTGTGGAACTGGGCCTCCTCGTGTATTCATGTCTGATTTTCACACTCTGCAGCAATAAAACCAAAACCAGCAGGCCTGCGTGGAGAGGCACACTTAAGTCATTTGACACCCACACAAGGTAGAGCTACACGAGTGCCCCTGTGGAGAGAAAAAGAGTGAATCTCCAGATCATATACAGTAAGGAATGTGTGCGTGTCTGCTTCTGTGGCTGCTTTTATTTTTTCAAGTGCGCATGGAGCTGAGACCTAAGTGACTTAACAGAAACAAATGAAAATAGTTGGAATTCTTCAAGGCAGAGCTGTCCTGGTTTTCTCTCGTCTTTTTTAGACCTTGCGCTGTTTCTCTTGGCTTGTCGAAAAGCTTATCTGGACCTGTGTACTTAAAAATCTCATTTGGCAAAGACTTTTTTTTTTTAATTTGTAGGGCCTCTTGCGTGCGTGCAGGTGCCAAAGACGAGGCTGTGTAACCTTCACGATTTCAAAGTTCGCCACTGCCCGCCGATGTGCTGCGCAATATCAGCCAACATCGGCCTATTTAAATCTGGGAAATGTTCCCATTAAACAAAAGCTGAGTGGTTGAGTAACAGTCCAATTCTTCACAATGGTCCCTCGTGGGAGGGGGTGGGGGGTGGAACAAACGGTTCGGGTTTACATTACTGTAGTGCTTTTCATGAGTGATTTATATCAGAGTCCAGGAATGGTCATGCTTGTTATATGGCTGAACTATTAGAAATAAAGAATTGGTTGTAGTTTTTTTTAATAATTGATCCTGATTATGATCACATTTGGAACGCGCTCTGTAACCACGATGTTGTTGCAGTGCTGTAAAGATTGCGAGTAGAGATCAGCTGTCCCGAGAGAAATCTCCACACAACACTGACGCATGTCGCTCACAAAAATCAGAATAAACTTCATTTTAAACCGTTGTTAAGAAGTGTCAAATCTAATCGAGCTTGTGCCAGAAGCTGACAGAAAAGTGCAGCGCTGGGTGGTGTTTTTATGCGTGTCACATTATGTGCCCTGTGGGAGCCACTTCCACCCGGGTGTGAGGATTCACGCGCACCAGCGCCACCTCAGAGTCCCACCCCGCAAATGGGTTCAATGATGGGCTGTTTGCTCTTCATCATTGGGTGATAAGCGGTGCTTTTCTAGTGCGCCGCACACGGTGATTCATTAGGCGGACTGGATGGCAAACTGTCTGTTGGAGCTGACAAAACCCTTGTGTGGGATGTGGGCGAGAGTGTTCGGTGTGTATTGGAGAGGTCCAGTGGAAAATGGGGTTTCGTGGAGGGGCACAAAACGTGATAGCCTCCAAAATCCCCCAATCAGCATCCGAATGTCACCTTTCTTAACAATCCACACTGCTCCAGAAATATCGTCTGGTAAAGTAATGTTAAATACATCCCAAAAGCCCCTTGCAGATGTATAAAAAAAAAAGAGAAAAAAAGTATGTGCCTTGAAGAGTTAAGTTGCAAGATTTTCACGAGATGTTGATAAACTTATGGCTTTAAATTTTCAGTTGAAGCTAATATTCAAAAAAGATCTAACGAATGAATGAATGACTTTGGATGTGTTTAAATTAATGATAACATTTAATTTGATGCTCTTAATGTACTCGTGGAGAGAACTTTAAAAGCGGACATTTCCTCCCTTTAATCAGCGTTTTCAACAAGTCTGGACTTTATTTAACTGTATTTAAATTAACAGGGTGTTATCATGGTTTTAATACCAACACGGAACTTAAATATATTAGGTTTGGACCAAGCGTTTGCTCTTTTACAGTCATGGGCCACTTGTTACTATATTACTTGGACACACCTGAGTACTTTATATGGTACACCTGGTGTACAGAGTAGCCGGTAAATGTGCGGGTGTTTAAGGGGACATTCTGAGAAGACTGAGAGTAAACTCTGAAGTCATCTTGAATATGCCATGAAGCATCACAGTAATCGATTAGTGGTCGGGATGCTTGCGGCTGCGTAAGGGTTTCACGATTCAAAGAAGCAGATTCAGTGTTTTCATTTCTTTCCTCTTCAGTGGTCTCCCAGATAACCTGACGTGAAGCCACAGCCGACGTGGAAGATGCATGCACACAACTAATTTTACAGACGCGACGTCATTGAAGGGACACTCAGTCTGGGCCCAGAGAGCGAGTGAATGCGCGTGGCAGGGCTTGCTGGTTGGATGCGCGGTACCTCGCTCTCCCTGACAGCTTGGTCTTTTTACTGTTAGAAGTCATAAACGCAGATTGTTGAACTACACCTACACCCTCACTATCTCCATCCTCCCCCAAAGTCTGAGTCCCAGACTTTAGCGCACACTCAAAGGGGACCGCATCCTGTTTACTGGTCGGGCTGGGAGGTGTGAGTATTCCATGGATAGGCTGGCAGATGTGCCTCTGTTTCAGTCACAAACGCGCCACCTGTTCCTCATCACAGGCAGAGCGGCTACAATAATAAACATGCTTGTCTTTGCCTTCACATGCAGGGACATTATTTTCTTAATATTGCAGCCGTGTATTTTCTCCATTTAAAAAAAAAAAGGTCATAATAAAACTTCCGAAAAGGAGAGATTAAAAAAGAGAGAAAGTCTGCAGAATCCCACCTTCCCTCTGTATATGAAACAAGTTCACTGGAGCTGAATCTGACTCATGTCTCGATTCCCTAACCCTAACCTTCCCGCTGGATCACTGTGTGATAAGGTTTTTTTTTTTTTTTTTAATCTAAGGCAGACATCAAAAAGGAGGTGACTCATTTCGAGATGCTGGAAAATTTGCCTTAGCGCACTGAAACAGTCAGATCAACCGCATCCTTTTTGTTCTGCCACCTCAGGAGCTCCATCCCTGTTATTCACGGCATCTCTGCAGATCAGGATGTAGTCAACCTCAGAGCAAGTTATAAAAGAGGGGGGAAAAATGGTGTAGCGCACTGTTATGCTGATGTTCATGATGATGGTAATAAGAGGCAGCCGCTCAGTTGTAAAGCTAATTTCCTGCTGCGGACGGCGTGGCAGTCTAAAAGGGGGGCGAATTGGCCTTTCCTCGCACAATTTGCAAAAAGGGGAAGTCTTGCAGAGTTGATGTTTATTCATTCAGACGGAATCAGTTTGCAGACGCAGTCGAAACTTCGAGGAAAAACGGCGCACCTTACCATACCTTATTTCCGAACTAAGAGCGCTGATGGAGCGGTTCCTTTGTCCAATCACTGACATCAATCCACCAACAGAGACTATACTGTTGTCCGTGCGTGTGTGTATTGTGGAACTGGTTTCTTTTGGCACTCCTGAAAGAGGACATGTGGAGCTGCCAGCGCACCCCCCAACATTTACGCACCATTTTGCACCAAATTTCGCTCTAATTTGAAGCTCTGCCGTTGTTAAACTGTCTTTTTTTTATTCATACGTGTATTTGTCTAAGTGCACTTTCCAAATGTGGCTGGCAGGAACATTCTAAACACTTTTTATCTGCCGTCAGATGCCCGCATTCATTTTATTCGGTTCGCACGAATGAGTTTGATGGAGACGGTCTCATTTCTGGATAGTTTTGTCCACACCTGCACAACACACAAATAAGCGGTTGGACAACAGCTAGTTCTGGATTCATCTGTGAAATTGCACGGTCTGTATTCAGTAACTCAATTTCTGTTGAGCATGGCTGGGATTACAGTGTTCTGTGTAGCTATTTTAAAAGTCCCTGGGATAGTCCATCACAGCAGTCCATATATGAAATTAGTGCTGCCTGCTTACAGCTAGGAATTGGACCCTAATTCGCCACTGCGTCTCGCCATACTGTCCATGTTCAGAAACCTATCCAGCGGAAGCAGCCAAACACACACACACACACGCACACGCACAAGCACACACGCCTCAGCGAGTTATCCTTCCTGGAAGAAACCCCACGACCCCACCCCTGTCCCCTCCCTCCTCCAACTCGGGCCTTTGAAATCTGCATCGCTCTGGTCTCATTTCTGTTTACAAGAGTCAAATTGATTCCACACACTTCATTTGAAAAAGCCTATAAATCTGCAGAGGGAAAGAGAGAGCGCGCGCGAGGGAAACGCCAAAAGTGGTGATTTTTCACTCGCGCGGTAAATGCCTTCACCGTTCAACATCAACACAGTCATCCTGATTAGTGGCCCGAGAGGCGACGGTCTAACAAGCTCACCAGCCTCTCTTTGACTCATCGCTTATTACCCACTTAAATGACTCCCAGTGGGAATTTGGCCCAAATGCCACTCACTCGGTTTCAAACGGGCTTGCCGCCGAGTCACCCGGATTAGTCCTTGTTCTGCATTATTATTATTATTATTATTATTATTATTATTATTATTATTATTATTATTATTATTATTATTATTATTAGTATTATTATTATTATTATTATTATTATTATTATTATCATGAATAATAAAACAAAACACAATATGAGTGAATGAACACTTAGAGCACCAAGATTCCAAACATAAGCAGGGGCTTGAAGGAGTTGTTCCCTTTTGGCTTTATTTAATCAGAAGTCCGGTGGTCACAGGCGGAATAAATGAGAACATGGACCATGCCAAGTGTAAATAGTCCTCGGCACCAGTGGTTCTTTAGATGGGGCTTAGAGCCCTGAAGACTGAGGAGAACATGGGGAAAGGTTTATACTATGATTATCTCCCCTGCCAAAATCACACAGGCAGAATCTGTGGAACCAGACAAATCCAGGACTGAGGAGAAAAGCCAATGAGGATGAAATATGAAGAAAGGCCTGAGGTGAGCAGAAAAGGCTGGCAACTAGACTTCAGCTTTTTTTTTTTTAGTCTTTCAGACACTAGAAAGCGTCATTTTAATGTTTCAGTGTACAAAGTGCTATAAGTTGTGCATAGAAAACCAGAGTAGCTTGTAGAACCATTTCACACCAGCACCCTAACTTCTTTACAATAAATACATGATCATATATCAAAACAAAAGTGATATTAGCTGAAAAAAGTTTGACTCCGAATCACAAACCATATCATCGCCTCCCACCTGCATGACACCTGCGTCAGGACACGCTGAAGCTTCAGATGATTCATTCTCTTGTGTTACAAAAAAGAAACAGTCCAGAGATTTACGCTTGTTGTGGTTACGTAAAGTGAACTTTGTAGAATTATGGCCTTTTAAAGGAGTAAATCTGCCCGCTGAACGACAGGGAGCATCCTGCACCGAGGATTTCACACAGAACAACAGTCATCCTGTTCTGCAGCAAAGTTTGATGTGTTCTTTCTGGCCTCTACTAAGTTATATAGTTTGGTAGACTTTTTTGATAAATAATGCAATAAAATAAAATAAATCAAAATTCTAATTTACAGTGCTGAGGCCAGATTTATGACAATATTGAAATTATGTTTTACACATTGGAAACATGCAGTCCATAAGTGTCGTTTTTTTCTAATCATAACCAGGTAATTTCATTTCTGAAGTTAAAAAGATAGTTTATCATCTACAGTTGAGTTTATTAATGGTCAATACTCCTGATTTTAAAAAACAAAACAGAAACAAGATTTATTTGGTCATCCTTTATTTTCAAAAAAACAGTAATGAGAATTCACCTTGAGCTCAGATTAAAGCATTTAAAAATACATGTTTATCTGTGTACGCATTTAATGTTTATTTACTTTTGATACAAGTGAAAATAAAGACACTATCTATTGAGCAATAGGCAGGTTTACCTTTCTGATTTTTTTTTTTTTTTTTTTAGTAAGAAATGCCAGTCTAACAGCAGTGGCCAGCGAGGGTTGTTACTGTTTCACATCTTTGACTTCGGTCTCTTCCAACTCGAAGGTCACTGAATGATTTTCGTGCATTCCTTGATTGGAAACAGATGAAATTTGTGGCCGTGATGACAAACACTACTTTTACAAGCTGATTAAATCCTTTCTCATCGCCAGTACAAGCATTTTTGCTGCTAGTATGCTGAGGTCTCGAACAAACCCAGAACTGGGATCCAGTAACAGCCAGTGTCTCCTGCAGAATGAGACAGAGCTTTGACATGAGGGGATGGCATTGCGCCATAACCAGCTGGCTGTATTGGACCACACATTCTGATAATCATAACTTTCAGACAGAGGCTTCTTATTCTTGACGTGATTGTGGAGGGTTAGTCCACACAGGCAGAAAATGAGCTGTCAACTGATTTGCAGACACGTAAAATCTAATAGTTTCTTTGTTCATGAGTGGTTGTTTCAGTCTGCACTTTAAAAGCAATTCTGGGACGTTGTTCTGAGAGCTACTTTCTTCATTAAACCTTCTGGGTATGAAAGCTGCTGGGATTCCCTCCCTCCCCTTATTCCTTTTTTCCAATTCATCACCCGCTGTCACACATGCTGTTTTCTCTTTTTCCCTCTCTGTTCTCTTACTCTCTCCCACCTCTTTTGAAGTCTTTTGGAGTCCTGTGGTTTCCAAAGGGTCAGAAAGGGCGATCCTACTGTCCTATCGAAGTAAGGCCGTGGGATAAACATATCTTACCACCTGTCCTTGCTGCTCTGTGTCAACACTGATGGCGTCACTGTACTCGCACATCCTCGTCTCACCCCCTGCTGCTCGTACATTGTTTTTTTTCTGGTTCACACATACAACAAAATGCATGAGTGACTGAGCAAACACCCAGACTAGTGCTTGTGCCTACACACACACACACACACACACACACACACTGTCCAACAATCGTCACACTGAGAAAAATCAAGGAGTCCCGCTGCTAAAAGCCTACCCTTTCCTTTCACACTTCATATGGCAGAAGACTTTTCTAGCCCAAGCCCAAATCGGTGGGGGTTGTTTAGCTAAGAGAAAGAGCTGTGTCCCGGGGAGAGAGTCAATTGCAGGTCTGGATTCAAGCAGAGAATGGAAAGAGGCAGACAAAGTCCTTCAAGATGAAAAATTAGCCTTTCAAATGATGACTAAAGATCAAACCACTCAAAAGTGTGGGTGTGTTTTCGATGCCGAAGACAGTTTTAGAAGCTCTTTCTCTTCTTGCTTGCTTTAGAGGAAGTCACTCCATCTGGAACGAGAGACCATCATGAAGCAGAACTGGTCAGCTGGCCCGAGTCGTAGTCTGATAATGCCAACCACAGAAACTTTTCTATCACTCTCTTGACTCACTGAAAGCAAATGTCTTTCCTCCATAAATCTCCACAAAGCCCTCCGTAATTTAAGTGCTTACATAAAAATGCATGAGAAGTTGGCAGGAGGTCCCTCCTCAGCCTTAGCTCACCCTCACCAAGACTCAAAGGTGAGAATGTTCCATCAGGAAAACTTACGGCTCCCTCTCAAAAGTTGAGAAAAAAGCCCCTGGGGGTTTGATCTTTGTTGGACAGCGAAAAATTTGTTCATAGCGCCCATCATAAATGGCACAGAAAGACAAACTATTCCTCTGCAGTCACCAGTTGTTACAACCACCAGATGAGCTCACGCCTGAGATGACAGACAAGCAAAGTAACTAAACGGATCCAAGCTAATTTATTTTGAAAATACGTGTTAACGCTAGTGATACCTTTGTTTTTCCAGCTGCTCTGCGCCTAGTCATCCATGGAGGTGGGAACCCTTGCTTTCTTCTTTTTAAATTGCATTAAAAACTTAAATATATTGACAAATTACAAGCAGAAAACTCACAGTCAACAACTTCCCCACTCTCCCACATCCTTTTTTGGGCAAACTTGTCAGTTAGAAACAAATAAACTAGTTCAAGCTCTTCCAATTCAAAAGTACTCAGTGCTGAGCTAGTGAGGATATTAGCTCAACCACCTATGACGTGTCTGATGATTGAACTAACTGCTGTTTTACATCAAATAAAACGAATTAAAAATGTGGGATATAAGATTTAATTTTAACTTTACTTAAGGGGTTACATTTCTCAAGCCGAAGTTTGCTTAGTGTGAGATGTGTCCTAAATACATGTGATGATGAGGCACTCCAGGTGGGTCAAAAGTTGGTCAGTTGACCTGAAGAGTTATTGGTTTGAATCTTAGAAATAAATTCATTTAAATCCATTTAGTGACTGTTGCTTTTCTTCTGTTTAACTGGTTGCTGTCTCATAAAAGACAATCACACATTGTAAACTCCTTATCCACTGTTTGGATACAATTTGTACACACACACACACACAAACACACACACACAGCGAGAAAGAGAGAGACAGAGAGAGAGAGAGAGAGAGAGAGAGAGAGAGAGAGAGGGACCACACACACACACACACACACACACACACACACACGCAGACACACACACACGCAGACACACACAAAGCAATATTATTTGAGTTGCTGTTTCTTTTTGTTTAGTTAATCTGTATCACATATGGTAAAGTGTTAGTAAGATAACTGATCAGCGGGCAGTGGGACAGAGGTCTAATAATACACACAAACACGTAGATAACTTTTGCTTAGAGGCAATAGTTTAATTAGTTGATGACATAAGATGTAATTTTCAGAAGGACAGTTAGGTTGCAGATAGTGTGCTTGTTGTTGTTTTTAATATTGTTTGATTTAGCAAAGATCTGCAAGATCAGCTGGCCAGAGGGAGCTGTATTGATGTTTATACTTATGTAAACTGCTTTCATAAGTTTATTCCTATTTTAATATGTTTAATATGTTTAATATCTTATTTGGGTTCAGCTACTCGCTACTCGCTGTGCTCTTACTCTCATATTTGATACCACTCCTGTTTTATGCTCCTGACCCTAGATAAGTTGTAACACCTGACCTGAAAAAAAAAAAAAAAAACTGCCAAAGGGAGTGCGAAAGGCTACATTTCCCAGCCATTTGATTAAATGATGCAAATTCCCCATTGTACTACAGAAATTCCAAAGAAACTGGGACAATATGTAAATTGAAAATGGAATGGAGGGATTTGCAAATCTCAGGAGCTCATGTTAGTTGCAACAGAACATGAAACATCAAATGTTTAAAATGAGGGAATGTGCCTTAAAATTAGTTTGAATTTCATGCCAACAAACATCCCAATAATGGATCAGGCGATATTTAAACCTGTGCAGCATCCTTTTCTTTGTTCTAATAAAAATCCACATAGATCTGGGAACTGGTCATCCACACTCCTAAAACGAATTATTCCCACTGTAGCTCATATTTATATATGGCATTGTTTTTGCATTTATTGAGGGATTGGCAAACTATTCTTGAGCTGTGATTTCTGGAAGTGTTCTGAGCCCATGCAAGGAATTACAGAATGCCTGTTTTTAATATAGTGTTGCCTGAGGAACCAAAGATCAAAGGCATCCAATATTAATTTTCAGCATAGTGCCATGTTCATGAGATTTCTCCAGAATATCAGAATCTTTTCGTTTATTAAACATATATTCTATCAATAGGATAATGAAAATAGTTGAAATTTCTCATTTGTCAGTACATATGTCAAAGCAATAACACATTGCCTCTGGTGCGTTCATCTGTGTGACAGAAAAAGCAGAGTCAAGAATCAATCAAAAATGTCTGTGTAGATCTCTACAGACTAAGACCGTGATGTGAAGGCAGCTTGTGTAAAGTACTTTGAATATTCGAAAAGAAAAGCGCATCTTTAACTGTTTATTTACCATGAGCTAGATTGCAAGTCACAATTAGATTTAATGTCTCTATCCTAGAATTCAAATAAGTAATACATAATATTAAATTATATACCTCAAGCAAATAATTACAGTAAATTTTTAGCTGTCAGATTTATCAGAAATCTTTGCAACTCATATTGTGTTTTGATTATACAATAACAGTGAGTAGAAAAGCCGAGTGGAACCATGGGAAATTTCAGGGCTGCTGAAAAAACAAACAAACAAATTAAAAAAAAAACACTCTTTTAAAATTGCAATTTAGTTTTTTTTAAATGGTGTCACAAAGTTAAAGTGTTTGTCAGTATAAATGGCTTGCAAGACGATCTGAACCAGTAGAACCTGTCAAGGAATTTGTCTTGAGTTCTGTGTAGACAGAGTTGGACAGACTTGTAGAATAAATGCCAAAGTGCATTGAGACTCTTCAAGGATAACATGATGGCCCATATTTTACACTGTACTCTCCAAAACTCCTGTTCTTTAGAAACTCTCCTAACCCCTTGTGCTCCTTCTTCTTCTTTTTAAAGTAAATTATTTTTGGGAATGTTAAAAAGATATAACTTCAGAACTTTAGTGTTTTAATTTCAAGATAGAACTACAGGGATGGCCGGTCTTAGGTTATCAGTATGCATTAAACACATGTATAGATCTTTATCTATTGGTAGCACAAGGGGTAATCTGAATATTCCAAAATTTATAATACTGCATGACAATAGACCCAAAGAAACAAAAGGCCCAAACAGTCCTGCAACAGATGGATCGACGTTTTTGGAGAAAATCTGAGGATACATCACAAGACAGACGATGCTACGACAGTCATCAAAGATGTTTGCAACAACAACCTACCTGCCAAATTCAAAGATGCTTTATGAAAGAATACTGAAGAGAACTGGCTAGTTAGGGCTCACACCACGTACTGATTCGATTCTGTTTTCTACATTTTTCAAAACTATTCAGAATTGTAAGTGTTTCTGGAAGAAATGAGCAGACTGACATCAGCCTTATCAAAGCAAATCCCAGAGATTTCTCACCAGTCCTGTAGATGGAGCTGTTACATATGCTCATCTCCCAGCTGTGCTGTCCTCCTGTACTGACAACACCAGAGTGCACTTGATGGAGCGTCTCAAAGTCAGAGCTCATTTTTGGCTTGCAGATCTTGTCTTGAGGAGCTGGGCCAGGTGGACTCTGTCCCTCGTAGGTGACCATCGATGGAAAGATGGAGAGATGGTGGAAGGGATGGAGGGTCCCACGCAAAACACAGCCCTAAAATGAGGCAGATCAAGAGGAGTGTAGAACAAATAAGAGACAACAGAAAATGTGTTTGCATAATTTTTGAGTAATCTTTTACATCAAATATATCTTTAATATTCTGAGAATTCAATAATCCAATGTAATTCCTGACCAAACCAGACTGCTTCATTTCCTGCTCTTGCAGGCCTATAACACCATCCACTGGAAGAACTGAGGAACTGGCAGCAAGGAAACTGGTTCACCCAGGGAAAGTGGATCATTCTTGTACTAGTGTTGAAATCATATATAGTGATATAACAACATTGTAGGAGCCTACTGAAATCTTCTGTTATACTCACAGCTACTCCACACGAGTAGAAGATGAACTGAATTCTAAAAGGCCATGCTGAAGTATATATCATCAACATACACTGATGACATGTGGGCCAAAATGCTAAATGTCATCAGTGTCACTCTTCAGCATTTCAGTCAAGATTCTCCGGATAAGAAACAGGAGCCAGAGTGAAAATACGGTGTCAAGGATCCTCTTTGAACTAAAAAAAAAAAAGGTGATAAATGGAAATGATGAAGACTAAGTTGAGGTACAAGGAACCAGTAAACTGAGTGAAAGCCTTTCTGTTAGATTCTACTCTTCCATAAAGTCAACTCATAGATGTTTTAATTTCAAAAGACTTGTAGGAAGACTATACAGGCTCTGTGGCAGGGGTGCATGGCTTAACTGTGAGCTGCAGCTGGACAACAATAAATGTCATGGAAAAATCATCAGAGTGAAACTTTTCCTCTCTTAATGAGAGACATGAGCTTAAGAGGTTCCCTCCAGTTTCCCATAGCCTAAACACAACTGAAAATCTGTCAGTTGAAGTTAAATAAACAGTGAAGATGACCCTATTCACAACAGAAAGTATTAAAAAAATTCTCAAAAAAGACATGAAAGACCTGAATGACTTGAGAAAGACTTGACAATACACAGTATAAGGGTTTTAAAAGCCAATGTTACCAAACAAGTTCAAAAACCTCTTCAGGTTTGGTTTATTTCTTCTTCTTCTTTTTCTTTTAAACCATAAATATGCATCTTGCATGTCATCTTTTAATTTGAGCTCTTTTAGTTTGTTTAGCACAATATCAATGATCACAGAGACCAACATTGTACTTTATATCTTGAAAGAAGCAAAAAATAATTACAAATTGAACTACCTTGTATTGTTTTGTCACTTTTGCTCTCCTCCATATAGCAGCCATGGTAGGACAAAGTGGGACATACATGAG
>JAOWBL010000808.1:0-16696 GCA_028564865.1 Zenarchopterus dispar | reverse complement strand
AGATAGATAGATAGATAGATAGATAGATAGATAGATAGATAGATAGATAGATAGATAGATAGATAGATAGATATCTTGGCTCATTCATGACAGAGTTCCATCACAGTCTCGTACAGATCAGTCTCAATAGAAATCTACTACTTCTGATTGACAGTTGTGGTGCTGAAGAAATGTAATCATTTTGCTGTTATTATTTATCATTTGATAGGATTATTGCATCATATGAACATGGGATGATAATAATAATGTCCAAAGGGAAAAGAAACACTTTTCTGCAAATTTCATACACGTTCTCATTTCCACAATTTCACATATGCATGCTTCACTCCATTTTTCATCCCTTACATTAAAGTAATTGTTTAAAGTTTGAAAAACTTAATGTTGTATGTTAAAAACATTTTATTATGAGAAGTGTTTGTTGGCATTTTCCATGTTGCTATGGCAGCACGTCCTGTAATGGTCATATTACCAGCTGGGGAAACCCTGCGGGACGAAAAAGTGATGCCTCTGTGCACTCAAAGTTAGGACAGATAGCTGGTTGGAATTGCCTCCATTTAGCTTTACTATGCTTTTTAAAATATAATCTGTTCCAGTGCTTTGTTAAGTGTATTTTTCACACTTGACATGAACAGTTCATCAACTCAGGAGGAGCTTGACAGAGTGAGGAACAGAACGGTGTGATGGTTTGTGTAGCTGACAGGCCTTCAGATGTGTTTCGGCTGCATGGCAGCTTTGCCAGTGACACTGAGATGATGAGGCTGGTCTCGCTGACAGGTTGTGGAAGACAAAATTCACGTGTGGAATCATCAGAGCCAGGTCCTCTGTCACGAGAGAGAGAGTGAAGACAAACAAGGGATTTTGATGGAATACAAGAGAGAAGATTGGGCTTCTCATTGGAGACACAACAGGCATCTAATGACCTCCCAACAGGGGCCTTGACTCCATGGAAACAGACTGTGCTCTCCAGGGCTGCACTTGGCTGCCTCCATGCTTGTATGCTGTCATGTGTGCCACTATTGACGGTCAGTCTTTATAGATTTGGCAGGTTCACAAAAGCTGTGGATTTTTATTAGATCTCTGGTGTTTTCAGTAAACCTCTGGGGTAAGCATCTAGTCATTTCTGGTTGTCATAAGCCCCCAGTAATGAAATTGTCCTCAGCAGCAGAGCCTCTGGTGACCTGAGGTACACAAAGACAGGAGTGTCACTAATTTTCGATTAAAAATACTTCCAAAATAATGCCAACAGAACATACCACTTGGTACTTTTTTTGTATTTTCAATCCTTAAAACTTAAGCTATTTTTGAAATTTTCACCTCAAAACGTCCTAAAATTTAATCTTTAACATTTAAAAATATATCAAATGAAAAACTAAAGGGCTCTATGGAAAAGAAACACTTTCAAAAATGTTGAAATGGAAGAATTCTCCTTATCCTTTTCTTGAGATTGATTAGTCAGCTGGTTTTGTTTGTTTTATGGGTAATACATGGCTCAAACGTAAAGCACATGCAGGACAAGAAGCACAAGAGGAAAACTGATGACAATTTGAAGAGACTGATAATATGAAAGATAACCAAAGAGCCCAGAACAACTTATTCAAGGTGAACTAGAAAGGTCAAAGTAAATCAGTGTCAGATCACAACATCTGTCAATGTTTGAGCCTAAGTGGACGACTGAGGAGGACTTCACTGCTGAAACCAAATCATAGAAAAAGCAGGCTGGTATTTTTCAGAATGGATATTCACAACCCACAGAGACTTTTGGGAGAAAATACCTGACAGGTGCAAAAGTCTAATTGAGAGTTACATATATCTCTTCATCGCAGTGATTCCCTTAAAGGGTTGTGCAACTAAATGCTAAGTTGAGGGTTCCATCATTGTTTTTTTTTTCTTTTTTTGTAATGATTCTGTTGAGCACAATTCAAAAGCATTGTCTAATTTTTCATTGGTCAATTTCATAGTAAATGGATTATTATGATTATTTTTGTCACTTTTCGAGTCATTTCAGGTGACTGTCAGGTGAGGTGAGTAACTGGGATTCTCTCGTGACAGTCCAGTGTTATGATAACATTGTTTTTCTGTTTCTCTTGACTCATGAGGATTCTACCATGACACATACCACCCAGCTGCTCAACCCCCTCACATGCCAACAGCACTGTTTAATGGACATAGTCTTCCTCTGTGGGACGATGTGTGCCTCACTGTCTGAACTCAAAGGGTCTACTGCCCTGTCTCAGTGTTAGATGCCTCATGAAATGTCCAGAGGTCCCATGTGCATGCCCCAGTGGCTCAGAGGTCCTTTGGTGGCAAGAGCAGGACCGACTCACCTTAAATGCCAGATAAGATGCATGAGATGTATAGTTGGTTTCAATTATCAAGTGAGAAGCAATGGATCTGCTTTAGCAGGGGAAAATAGAAAACATGCCTTCAGCTGAAGGCTCAAAGTAGTTTCCTAAGGAGAGATCTATTGTTGTGCAAAATCCAGACTGCTGCGGTGGTATGCTGGTGGTGCAGTTCAAGGCTCCAGTCAACACATTAAAAATGCCATGCACTGAAAATATGAATCCAACATGACTCTGTTTCATAATGAGTGTATCATGTGTAATAGGGTTTAGCTGAAGAGCTTATCAGTGAGTGTGTGATTTCAGTCAGCATTATGCATGCAAAACCAACACACAGAGAGTAGAAATGCTGCAATGTCCGAATAGTAACTTGGGGCTAATTGAGAATTTCTGACGACAGCCAGTGTAATCATACCTAAACAGATGAGGCAAGTGTTGTGAGCAGATCGGACCATGCCATTAATTAGTATATTTTGACACCATATATCTGCAGCAATGCAACGCAGTCTCTGCTGGCGCTGGTTGTAATGAGCAGATACATCCTGTGTAACAGGGCAGGAGACAGCCATCATTAAATTAGTAGCATGAAGTTATTTGATTTGCATCTGTTACTGTCCTGCTCATTAGTTTGCGGTGGTTTGATTCAGAGAGCAGTAAAGCAGTTTTGAGTGGGCGTGTGGATGAACAGACTACTTATCGGACCTTAAAGCTGGCCACAAACAGGCTTTTTTGTGCAGATAGCACATCTTTTCTGCTTGCATGCTTTTTATCGCTACGTTTTTCTTTCTGTTCTTCTGATTGCTTTGTGAGCAGGTACTCTGCCTCTTGACTGATCATATCTAGGGTGGTTTTAAGTTTGAATATCACTGAGGCATTTTGATCCCTTTGAGTGACAAATTTAGAACATTTAAGACTCAGCCATGGTTTATCTGATCTCTGATATCAAATCTGAGCTGTGCTCTAATTATCTCTAACTAATATGGTAAATCGCCCCATTCTGCCATGGCATAGACCTTGGATTATTTTAAAATGCACCATTTTCATCCCTGCCAAACAGGAAATGGATTCAGAAGTGCTATTTACATACAGGTGAAGTAGCTTAAGTGGAGTCAGTGGATAATGGTATTCAGGTTCAGCATAGGTTTGATGGTTTTTGCATAATGCTGATCTTAATTACAGTGAAATATAATTTTTTTAAATGTTTTTCTGAGTTGACTTTGAGAAATTGTGCATGTTCTGTAATGTTGCATACATATTGCACTTTCTTTTATTTGTAATGTTTTCTCACATCCAAACAATACTGAAAACGTTGCTGCATCTCTAAGTAAAGAGTGAATAAATCACATCCCTTGGATTTGGAGAAAGTGTGACTGTACCCACTAAAGGGTGGAGACATTTATAAAGAGAAAGCCAAATGTCTGCATGCACACAGCTGTGCTCAGGAATGAGGATGGGTGCACACATGCACAGACTGTCTTGGTGGAGAATTCCCTGTAAGCATTGCATAGATGGAGTGGGTGGGTGTGGAACAGGTGCCAAAGTGTGAGCATAACCCCGCTCAGACATTGCAGGGAAATTCCAACGAAAGGGGTGTACGGAGCGTGTCCTTGTTGACTCTGATTCCAACCTCTGTCAGGCTGTTAACACAGAGCGAAGCGGAGGAATTAATGTGAAGCTGGAATGCCTCAAATGTAACTCAATCCTGTGTTTAGCTGCTGGGTGGGTGCATGCGTGCATGCATGTGTTTTTTCAAGGCACAAAGAACTCATCTGTTGTTGGCTTCGCTCCTCTCCAAACCCACATATACACACTATTACCCAACAATAGCCCTTTGATCTGATTTTTGTTGAGTTGTATGTGCAGCAACATGCGTGGTATTTAGTGGTCACTCTGGTGTTGGCTGTGCCAGGCCGTCACTGTGCAGCTCTGCAGTCAGATTGGCTCAGCCTGTGTGCCTCGACATTTGGTCTGGACGCCAATACAGTTTTGGACTCCTGTGGAGACTGGGGTTGATGGCCCAGGGCAGAGGGCCAAAGACCCACCCTTGCCAGCATGTCCTGCTGTGAGAGCAGAATCCTGCAGGGCCATCTGTACAGGCATCCTGACTAGGAACATTCGAAAGTAGGGCGTGAAGATGGAGATTTTGGAGAAGGGGAGCAATGGAGGAAACAGTAGGAGGAAGATGACTGAAACAGTGACAAAGATGTTTTTACTTTCATTTCAGCCCACACCACCATGAGAATACTCCATTATTTCTCCAGTCACATCATTACAGCTTTCAAAGAAACTCAGTAGAAAATTTAGGCCAGAGCTATAATTCTCTGTGGTGCACAAAACAGTGTCAGGACCAAAAATAAGTAAGTCCCTGCTTTTGTAGAACACAGTCCCAAAATAGATGTAACGTTGAAGCTGTGATGTGTTAAGGGGGTTAACATGTGGATCTTAAATTAGAAAGGAAGTGTTAAAGTGTGTAAGTGTGTTGATAAAGACGAAGAGGTGGAGTTAATTGAGTCTGACAGGACCAACATAACACTCACTGAGTCAAAACTGTCTTCATGTGGGTTTCAGCTGCTGTAATATGTTTTTTCTTTCTTTAACATCACTTTAAGTATGGTCATTGAAACAGGAAACGATGGCAGAAACAAAACAAAAATGTTGCTGCAAAACTTACACAGACAGGATATTTACTGCTCTTGGCTCCGCCACTGAGCTGCTCCTCAAAGAACAGTGTTACATCAGGAAATGGGTTCGTTTGTGCTATGTGGTGTTTCTCGGTATGTTATTTCCTTTCTGAAAGCCAGAGCTTGAACAAGACAGCAACATGTTTCATTTTAAATTTCAGTTAAATATGTGAATTCAATTCAGCCTTCAGTGTCAGCTGTACCCTTAATGTTATGATAAATGTTTGGTAAAGCTATTTTTCTCCCTTCTTTAATGGGAAAACAAATTTAGATATAGAAATGGATAAATAGTTTATTATGGCATCCATCCATTCATTAAATATACCCTGGAGCCTATTTAACCTCTCTTTGGGTCAGTCCAGTGACTCAAAAGCAAGAGTAGCACATTGTGTACATGGCTAGATTTCACAAACTTTACCACATATCCATGCTGCTGTCTCATCAGTGTGATCAGAAGCTCGTAAGAGGAGTAAAAATAAAAATCCAGCTTTAAGAAGTTGCACTCAGGTGTCATAATCTCCTTCAGTGTCTCATCTGGACACCTCTCTCCTGCTTCTCATCATTCTTTGCCTCTGGGCAAACTCTGTCCCATTATTCAGTTATTACACTGTAATCATGCATGTGGCTTCCCTTAATGACACTGCATGAAATTCATGCTTCTCCCATGTTAGAACTAATAATCAAGTTCTGCCCAGTCTCAACAAGAGGTTTGGGGTTTTTATAGAAAAGTGGTCAGGGTCCTCATTCATTTCAGTGCTGCCAGAATAAGGAAGAGGGTGAATGTCTTGGAGAGGGAAAAGCTGTTCCTATGAAGATTTTTTTTTAAGAGTGACAGCAATCGACTCTGACAGCAACACATGTACAGAAGTAAGCCACAATATTATAACCCCAGCATGACTTTGGATGGCCACTCAACTGCTGCTGTAATTCATCTGTCCCCACGGAGGAACCCCTATTATTCATCCCTGACCCTTGACTCTAATGGCAGAGGTCAGACAAAGGTTGGGTTTATTCTGAATATGCCTTTCCAGTCTTAATGGAGAGCTGCCTCATACGCTGATTGTTCTCATCCACTAACCCTTCAGTAGAAGAACAGATATGTCAGCAGGTCTGATGCCGTTCCTATCACCACATACATATTCCCACTCCCAGGCAGTTTCAGCAATGCTATTTATCTGGTAAAACAGGTTGTACAGAGACCAAAATTGAAATAGCAACCAGAAGGCCAAGATTAACTATCTGGAAGCTGTTTGGTCGACTCTGCCAAGAATGCCTTTGTTTCATCAAGACACACCACACACTCGTTACGTGACAGTCAAGGGTGCTGAAAGAGATTGTTTCTTGACTGCCATTCTGTAAATCATGATAGAACAAAGCAGGCAGATTCCCTGATGGCAACGATAACAGCCTGACACACACACACTCACTCACTGCAAGGGGCTGTGAACAATGACACTTCCCCAGATGTCTAGACAGAAAGCGGGGCCGCTGTTGGCTGGCTGCTAGAGATCTCACGGAGGATTAGAGCACACATCGCTACACTCACCTCATCTCAGCTACTTGTTTCTCAATGTGTTTTTTTTTTATCCAGCATTGATGCTGTGTGACAGGTACAGTGGGAGCTTTGTGCATCAAGAGGTATGGAAACAAACACAAAATACAGCCACGAATGACGTCTTCATACCACAAGAAAAGGGGTGTGAGCAATAAGATGTAACAAGATTGTAAGATGTAGTGAAGAGAAAAAGAAAACAGGACACATCATCTTCTTTATTGCTTGACATTTATCCATCATAAGACTTGGCATTGTGGAGATCATTAGATGAGTTCAGCTAAGATAAAAACTTGAAATTAAAATTTGAAAGTTGTTTAATTCCAAAGTACCACTATGTGATTGATATGTTACATACATATATTACATTTTATTAGGGTTACAACCCTGAAGATGTAGATCTGTATTAAGTCATTTTATTGCCCTGTATGGTGGCTCAAATGTCTCTGAGCTTGAATGGACAGGAAACATGAAACTTTTCTCAACACCTGAAAAAGATGCACAAGAAACATGAGCTCAGTTAACTAGATGCTAATGTTATAATTACGGCCAAAAAACACACAGTGGAAAAGCTTCACTCACAATGTGTAATTGAAAAACTTAATGAACCACATTTCATAAGTATGCTTATTTGAATCATGATGAGCTTTGCGTGTAAGCAGGGAGAAAAAGTCTAATAAGTCACTGAAGTTTAGTCTTATCATCATAAATCTAGACGTAGGCCTACCAAAGCATTTAAAGGTATACCATATGGTGGCACATTCGTCAAAAATCCATCTTGAAATCTACTTTACAGAAGTTCACCAAATTTGGTGCAGATGACTTGGGGACAAGAGAAAAATATGAAGCATCACATTAATTGGTGCACATGGGCATTATGTCCTTTTGCTCAGTTATGTGTGTGAGTTCAAACTGTGAGGAGATACAAAACTGGTAACATGAACAGGAGTAATGTGCATAACCAAAATCCTGGCACCCCCACTGTGAAACTATAATTATTTGTTAAAAGGTTTAAAATGCTGATCCCAACACACAGAGACTTTAAATTATGCCATGGTGCACACTATCTAAGGGCATTAACTGGAATCTGGGGCGCCACATTGATTGATGCATGTCTTGTCTTCTAATCTGTAGCAGGAAATTGCCCTTAACTCAAGCTGTGTGGAAATGCACTGATTAAATCCAATTTGGACACCTGGCTCTGTCCCATGTGTGCTCATGGGGACTTTTCTGAGGTCTATTAAGCCCAGAACCCACTCATTGTTTCATTCTATGTATTTTATATTTTGCAGATCTTCTGCTTTTGTAAATGTTTTTCTACACAAAGAATATTTCATTAAATTGTACAGATGTTGAAAAGAAAAAGGAAATTAAGTTGTTTCAGAATTGCTGCCCAGAGTTGGACATAAAAAGATTGGTACATAAATCTTTTATTGTATGTAAGTGTCACAGATTACTTAATGTAGTAATCAAAATATATCCTTTGTTCTGATCTAAGTAAGCCTGTATGTTATATGAGTGACTTTTCTGACTTCCAAAGAGGGAAAATTGTTTTAGAAATGCTACAACAACTTGGAGAGGAAGTGTATCTAGAGTCACGGTGACATTCCCTAAACAAGGAAACACTAGCTTTAGGAAGTGCCACTCTGGAAGAAAGCAGAGCTCGGGGATAGACATGGCATGGCATTAAAATGCATTGTGTTGAAAGTGACAAAACTGCAGATCTAACCCAGCATTACCCAAAGCAGATCATCAGGAACTCAATGCAGCTGGATACCACCAATGGGCTAACATTGGCAACATTTTATTTTCTCCTCCATTGGTGTTAAACAATGGTGAAAAGACCACAAAAACTGGACAATGGAGTGATGCGAGTGTGCCAAGTCCTCCATCAGGCTGTTTCCATGTTTCAACCTCATGTATGTAAGGAGGATCCCTAGAGAAGCTCTGACCCCCTCATTGTTTGTCACCAACCACGAAGCTTGGAGGCAGCTCTGCGAGCAGTTGTATTATAAAATTATCTTTGGCCCGTAATTATACTATATGGTAGGGTTTCCACACAAGAATATTTGTCAGTTTTTTGATAGGAAGTATTTCCTAATAATGGTGCCATTTTCCAGGGCCGGCGTGATGTGCCCCCGCTCCCTGGATTGACCCCTATAGTCATCAGATCTTAACAGTGTTTATTTTGAAGCACGGCGATGAACCACTTCCCACACCATCACCTATGAAAGAGCTAGAAAAGAATCCCTCTTAGTACTGTCCAAAACCTGTATGTGCTGTGGCCGAGAAAAACCCGAATAATAACTCCAACCACACATTAGTTCAAAAGTAGCAACTCACTGATCAAAGATCGAGAGGGAAACAGGTGAGTCAGAGGTGATCAGAAATGACTGCTGGCGGACTTTAGCAGGTTTGATGTTCTGATGGATTTGACTGGACTGGCAGGGACGAACCAAAACTGCTGTTTGGTTATCCGGTTTGAGGTCCACTGGAGTTCAGGAGGGAAAGGCGAGCAGACAGGACCAGGCAGGCTGAGCTGGGCGGACTGGCGAGCTGACGTTGGGAGTCTAGATCTCAAACGGCTGAGTAGGCTATGTAGCAGGGACAGAACTGGAGCTCAGGATTTCTGAATCCAAACAAGACAAAACAAGAAGTTAGTTCACCCAGATAAGGCGTCTAGCAAACTCAGTTGGCCACAGTTATCGAACCTTGAAGTTGACTCAACAATCTGGCGGAGAATGACAGCCTTGGATCCGGTATTTAAAGACGGGGCTTGATCCGCTGCAGGTGTGTGTACGGCTCAGACTCAAGGACACGCCCATCCTCCCGGGGCACTGCAGACAAGATATGACAAAATACACAGAAAACAGACAGAAATATGAGAGTATGACTCTAACTGGAGCAGTTAAAGCAGTTACTGCCGTCAAAGAGGGATCAGCTCATTATGAAATGATTAAAGACTGATGTTTAACGTGGAGTTTTAATTAAACAAAATAATTCAAACATCCTGTGAGGCATGTTTTTGTGTAGCTGTATTTGTTTTTCTTTTCATTTGAAAAAAATGAGGGGGAAAACTAATCAACTGAATTTCACAACATTTGGTGACCCTTTTTCCTTTCTGTGTGGATCTGCATCCCAGTGTTTAAAGTCAAGAAATAAAAGTCCATGAAATAATTTGGGTGAGTTTTGTTTGCACAGAAACACAAGATGTGTCACCTACAGAGAGATGGAAGTCTCTCACCTCAGGGGGGTAAAGCTGTTGCAGATTTGGCTTTTGTATTCTGACTGCTGTGAAACCTCTTGGGAAGTGGGAGATATGTTTTCTTCAACCAAGACTGATTCATCAATAGTGGTCATTTTCCACTAAGGGCGGTATAAAGGAACAAGGTCAGACTGTCCATGATCTGTACTCCCTGACATTTGCTCAGATCTTATAAACAAATATGAACTGATAGAGACAGAACTGTGATGAATTAATGAGAAATGCTGGAGAGCAGTAGGGATATTATTAAAAAAAGCAGTAGGGAGAAATAACTAGAGTGGTGATTATTGTAATCGATCGGGGAAATAATTGACACTGTGGTCATATAGAATTAAATCCAATCCCTATGTTCATAATACTAACAGACATTTATTTACATGCATGAAATAGTTCACAACTAAATGCAAGATGTAGTTACAGAGATGAGTAGAATGAAAATGTGGAGGAAAGTCTCTTTACTTACCATGAAGCCCTCATTCTCTGCTGTTCTTCTTTTCCAATCCCCTTGTTTGTCAGAATACGGTTTCTATGTAGCTGCATGTGCTAATCCAATCAAGAGGAGGATGCTGCAGCAACACCCCGGGCTTGGCTGCTCTGGAACCTAATCTAGACGGTGGCGATAAATTTTGTAGGAGGAGAACAGCTCAGATTCTGTTTTTTTTTTAATTTGTTTTTAAAGAGTCAGCAGCTGCATTTTTGATTACAATGTTGATCATTTTAACTTCTTAATGATGACCTCTCAAAAATTGATGATTTAAACTCAGCTCCCTCGCTGATATGCAAGGTATTACTTCACTTGGACTTAATCAGATGTTCAATTTACGGTTTGTTCAGTTGCATCTTTTTTTTAGCCTCCCATATTTTATTCTTCTACCTCAGACAAGAACACTTACTGGCCCTCTTTAACGACAGTAGACTTGATGAGAAATATGACTGCAACTGTCAGCAGTTTGAATAGCATACCCCCCAACCCCTCGGGTTTTCAGCTCTCCTGTGTTGTCTGTTAAGTACGGGTGACTGTTTGCATGTTTTACCCAGGTCCTGCTGTTGTCATAACTACAAACAGCAGGAAGAATATCCTGTGTTTATAAGTAAAATAACTTCCTGCTTGTTGCTCAAGGTCTAACTGTCAGTGTTCAGGTTTGATGGCTTCCTTATGACACCTGTGGACAGCCTGCTGGGGACCTGCAGGCTGAATGATATAGAGAGACGCATGTAGACAGAGGTGCCAGTTTGGACCAGCGAGAGTGAAAGCACAGATGAGTTTAGCTGTTGAAAAAAAATAAAAATAATTTTCATGCCTATAAGTACAGAATGAATGAATTTGAAATACTTGGTCATCTGCTCAAAATTTCCTTTAGTTTAATCGTTGTGTTTTGTTGTTCAAAACCTTCCCAGTGAAGGAAGGTTAGTATGTTGTTGACATGATGAGTGATGAAAACTGCACTCTGTGGATTGCAGTGCTTTGGTTGCTTAAATACATTGACAAAAGCTTATTGCATTTTTAAAACTTGTAACCCAAAGTTTTTGTGAAGGCAAAGACATGCCGGGCATTGATGAAGGCCACAGAAGTACTTGTTGCCAGCATGGCGACTCAGTGACCCATTTCTGTTCTGGCCTGTCTTTCTGAAGAGGAGGATGGGCCCGGTTGGGGGGAGTTGCCACATATCCACGAATGATTGCAGCAGGTCATCCGGTGAAAAGAATGAGACTGTTTGGAACAAATAATAAGAGCAAATGAAAGAACAGTGGATGGAAAGAGTACACAGAAAAAGTGCACTGGGTGATTTAGATGGCCAGCAGATCCAGTGATGTGACAGTGATCTCTTAGTTAATTCCTTAACCTATTTACAGCATGTGTCGCGTAATCTTTCTCAATGCGCACAATAAATCGGTCAGTAAATAGGGCAGAGTCAAAAAGTGACAATAGAAAATCTCTTGATAGTTTTTGCATTTCTAATTTTGTTACAGGCTGAAAACTAAAGCTTTCAGTGGGCAGTTAGGTTTCCCAGAAAACCCTCATGTTTTAGAAAATGTTTTATATTCAGCCTTTTTTCCCTACTTGGGTAGATACAAGTAGGAAAAATGCACAGACATCAAAACTTCATTGCAGCAGACTTGTCTGACAAAAGACTTGTCAAGCATGAACAGTTTAAATCTTGCAAACAAAAGGGTTTGTCTTCTGCCTCAGGCAAACAAAACAAAGCTCCCTCCCTTCCACACAGTAAAGGCATAAAATACTGGTCAACATTATATTTAATAGTCACACAAAGTAATTAATGTTTTTTTCCTCTTCATTTTATGCTTATATTGTTGCGTGTACATGGTTATAAATTTATATTATGTACAGACCTTTAAAAGAAAAAGGGCTTTTATTATCAGTAATCATTGGACATTAGAAATGAAATAATACATTTATGTTTGGGGGTTTTTTTCAAGTAGATTTAGAGAGACCTGACAGAAACAAGGTTTGTGCTTAAGTCCTCTAAATCAAATATCCTTGAGCTTCTGTTTCAGAAAACTCTTTTTTCTCTCTTTCTTCCTCACTCTGATAGCATTTTTCCTCTGTGTTTGCATTTTAGTCAGGAATGCCACAGACTGTGTGCTCAGGCACCATGTTTACCACTCCCAGTGGCTTCAGCCCTCATCTGGCCTGTGCTGAGCCTGGGGAGGAGGAGGCCCCGCAAGAAGGTCCGGGACCTGGGGCTTGCCTGGCTGACGGGCCCCCAATCACCTCTGCTTCCCTGGACACCCTGATCCAGAACCTGGTGCCCACTGCCGATTACTACCCCGAGGTAAAGTCAAACACACCCACAAAACTCTACTGTTCATTATAAACTCAGCTTCTTAAAGTCCTTTTAAGTTCATAGTTGAGGTGACAGTGTGCCATTTAGATTGTTTAATTACACATGACAGAGCTGCCTTTATTGATGTGTTGAGACTGTCTCATTAAATGTGTCTCTGTGCCCTTTGACAGAAAGCTTATGTATTTGCCTTCTTGCTGAGTGCTCGCCTGTTCATTTCTCCTCCGGAGCTGCTGGCCAGAGTGTGTGAACTGTGCATCAAACAGCAGCAGCTGGATCAGAGCCCGTTAGACACGGTCAGCAATGCACCCCATAAATACATATTTCCAGCATTTCCATAACCCAGCTAATGATCTGGAGCATCAAAAGCAGTCAGGAAAACAAACCTGTGTTCTCCCTATGAGCATGTATTCCTCTTTCTTTTAGCCACTACCTTCATGACGATGTGTTTCTTTTGTTCATGTCATTTTGAACAGGCAAAAGTACGTAAGTTTGGCCCCAAGATCCTGCAGCTGCTAACAGAGTGGACAGAAACATTCCCATCTGACTTCAGGGATGAGAAAATGGTTGGGCATCTGAAAGACATCATTCACAGAATCGCTCCATGTGATGAGGTACGCTCATGACTTCCAACTGCAGCTGTACAGTAAAAATCCAGTCAGTAATCTACCATTTAGAAGGTAGATTTTAAAAAGTAAAGCAGTTACTCAAGCTATAAGCAGCTCAACGTTCGTTGGATTTGTAATCCACAATATGGCTGTTGCCGTTATCATCCATATTCTACATATTCTCATTCCCAGCTTGTCACATGTCATCCATCACAGTTTAACCCTCTGGGAGTCTTTTTTTTTTTTTTTTTTTTTGACGTTGAAGGAACTGATGTGTTGGTGCATCTTGATGGGTGAGGACTTACAATGACTGGCAATGTCAGTGTTTAGTGTACTAAAACTTTAGAGGTTTCAAAATAGTCCTGACCTAAATTTCTGAATACCAGAATGAGCAACTCTGCATGTAAACAAATGACACTAAATTAGTACCACAGTCTATAAGAAATAAAAAATTTCTGACCAAGCATTCACATGTGATGAATTGGGAGGGAGGGCAGGTTGTAATATGAGCTGGGTGTGATGAGAAATAATGGCAAAGGGCAAGAATAAATTATCATCACTACATTTGGGAGATGGAGTTCAAGTGTCAGCATCGGGCGAGTAGCCACAGCCCAGCTGTTATGCAATTTTGCATTACAGCAAAAAGGAGCAGAGAGGGAAAGATAGAATATTAGAGGAGTGGCTCTGTGTGCAGCCTCGAGAGACAATATAGGGAGGAAGATGGATGGAGATAAAGGGGGGGGGATGGGATACAGGGGCACAGAGAGTAGAAGAAAGGGTAAGGGAGGAGAAGGGCGATAAAGTCAGAGTTGAAAAGAAGGGAAAATGGAGGGAGGTGGAGGAAGGAAAGAGGGAGAGAGAGGGCAGATGGTGATGAATGTGCTGCTATTTGCAGCTGGCCGTCTTCAGCGTGGGTGTGTGCACACATGTGGGAGCTGTGGCTCTGGGTCATTTGTGAGACAGAGTGACCTGGTGGCCTCTGTGAATAGTCATCTGGAGGGTGTGGCACAGGTCACAGATTCTTCAGCAGAGCACGCTGCACTTTACAGCCGCACGGCAAAAACCTCAATAATCTGTTGTATTTCCTCTGAAAGGTTATCTGATACTTTCTTTTTTATTCTTCTCCCAAATGTCATGACACCCTTGGTGTTTTTAAAAATTAATGTTTTGGAGATTAAAGGTGCAGTATGGGGTTGTCCATTAAAAACAGTTTAACTTAACGCCTGTAGTGGATAAAGTACAGCGTTAACCATGAAGTGTCTTTAAACTGCAGTTAACTTCAGAGAAAGGCTCTAAAATTACCCGTGTTAAGCCGTCACACTGAGGCAGCATCCTGGTGGGTGGTCCTCAGCTTGCCACAAAATCAATACACTTAGCATAACTCCAGTGACTCTGCTTCATTAAGTATGTATGTAGTCCCCTCAAAGTTGTAGTACACTCTCTAACTTAATCCTATGTTTCCTAAGTAAGGGAAACAAGGACTTTGACTTGTTCTGTAAATTTCTGCATCAAGGGAAAATGCATTTCTCTGAAGAAGGTTGCATGGCTGTCGAGGTGGCAAAGTGTGCTAGTTAGCTGCTACACTATGTGTGACATTTTAGAGTGGAGACTGTTTTATTTGAACTATTTGACATAACTGATGGCACTTAATTGTGTCAGAGAATGATTATTTGTTTAATGTAAATCATACTTGCCATATCTATATGATAAGTGTTGCAAAGCAATAAGAGCAACCTTCCTCTTTAAATTCAAGCATAATTAAAATAACATAAATGTTGAATAATTCATGAAGTTAAAGTCGCTGAATGTTTTGCTGATTATAAAATGACCCTGGATCAAAATGTACAGCAAGCAGTTATATCCTCTATTTTATCAGTAACAAGCATTTCCATGGCCTGTCGAATCACATGATTCTTGCCTGTCAGTCTTCTACAAGTAAATTATTCATCAAAGACGTAATTGATAGCTCTTCTCTTCTCTTCTTCTTTCTTCTCCAGGCGTACTGGAAAACCCTGAACCAGGTGCTGCAAAAGCTCAGCCAGAGGCTGGACCTGATGACTCAGGGGGAAGAAAGCATTGTCAAGGTCTCCCTCAATGCTTCCTCTATCTCTGACAAGCTGGTGGCCTTCAAGACCAAGCCTCCACCCATCCAGAAGGACATGCTCTCCATCTGCAATGACCCCTACACACTGGCACAGCAGCTCACCCATGTGGAGCTGGTGAGGCCGGAGGAAGGGAGGGAGGGAGAAAGAGTAGCGCAGGGGTTAGACAGAGGTCAGGATAAGAGACGATAACAAGAATGGACGAGGGGGAGAAGAAAGGATGTTGGGCAGCCATTTAAGCGTCTAAGGATGGTGAAGCATGACTGGTCATTTAGTTCATGTCAAAGTCCAAAACAAGAAAAGCATGAAATTAAAGACAAAAACAGGTGATGGAGAAGATGAAAGGAGATATAGGCGTTATAGTGAATAAACAGAAAAAAAAGCGAAAAAAAGGGATTTACAAACAGTTTTTAATATTTGTAGCATAGCTGTGTGTCCTTTTTTTTTTTTTTTTTTTTTTTTACATTTTTAAGATTTATTCTTGACTATTGTCATTGTTCCAGCATTAGCAGCTATTCAACCAGTTTAAGAGAAGGAAGAACAATCACTCAAACATGCACAAGACTCTGTGATGCTTTTAGGCAATTGATGTGTATCTTAATGTGGACACATGTTTATAGGCGTGGTTGTGTGTGTCTGCGTACTTTCATGATAGTGCCTGAGTGAGCGTGTACCCTTGTCTGAATGGTGACATCACCCTAGAAGTCACTGATGTGCCTCGAGCTCCAGACAAAGAGGATAAAAGTGCTGTGGATATATGTGACCTGACAGCTTTACGCTCTGACTTGCACACACACACATACACACACACGCATAGAAGAAGAGAGATGAGCAGATAGACAGGCATGTGCATTTCACGCGTCCTGGATTTTATTATGTATTTTGTAGGTTTCTGCAGCTTGTTGGGGCAGATTTACAAATGGTTGTCATGGTGTCTGCTATGTGTTTATACTGATTTTGGATTGAACTTTATGGTGTGATGGGTGTAATGAGTCATTTTTGATTTGCAGATGTTTGTGAATCTGCTGTTGTCTTTTAATAGATACATATTGTGTCAAGTGTCACTTTGAGGAAATATGATGTCAATGAGTCACATCAGTGAGTCATTACTTCCCTGTATTGATTGTCTTCCATTACTGAAATGAAGGCGTTGTTAAAGGGACAACCCTTGTGTGTGTGTGTGTGTGTGTGTGTGTGTGTGTGTGTGTGTGAGAGAGAGAGAGAGAGAGAGAGAGAGAGAGAGAGGGCGAGAGAGAGAGAACACTTACGTACTAGTCCTGTCCACACATAACTATGTTTGCACAGTCATGCCTTCTTTTTAAAAACAAATAAGTCCCCTATAAAG
>JAOWBL010000807.1:0-16702 GCA_028564865.1 Zenarchopterus dispar | reverse complement strand
TATATATATATATATATATATATATATATATATATATATATATATATATATATATATATATGTATGTATATGTATATATATGTTATAATAGTTTTTGATGATATATAGATTACTTATACATTCCAACAGTCATAAAGATTGGTTATTGAACAGAAAAGTGCATTTCTGAATGTGGGCAGAAGGTGGCGCCAAAACGACAGGTCAAACGGTTCACTGCAGCTCCCAGAACGGTAGTTAGAAACTCATTTGTCACAGAAACTAAAGGTTTAGTAGGTCAGAAATATTACAACAAACACGTTTATGGTGTTATTCTTTCCTGTGTGACTCAATACGACTAAGAAAAGTCTTAAATGTCCTAGTTCAGCTCTCGGTATCTAAGTAATATCCTCCCAATCTTCATCCCACGACATCGTTAAAGCACAAATCTGTTTATACACAAGCTCTGCCACGCCCACCCCCAATCCGTCCACACTTCTGTGATTGGACGACTTTCCTGTCACTCAAAGTGCCGGCTCGTTTATGTTTGTCACGCCTCGGACTTTTTTAAGAGTTCAGTCATTGTGACAGTTTTACGGTAATAAAAGAAACCACATATCAAAAATTATTTGACATTCCTTGGAAGCAGAAGTCGAAAGTGAACTTTGAGTAGAATACTAGTAGATAAGATGCTAGGTTCAGCATATTTTCAAATACTATAATCATTTCCTATGTTGATATTTGTGCCGTCCATCTTTTACACACGACATGATTCGTCTCAGCTGGTCAGAGGACTATTAAATGAATGATTCATTTCCGCGTGTATCTCAGCTCAGATTTTCTGCCTTGCTGTGGAGCTCTTTGTTGGTTGGTGGTTGTTTTGTGACGGAGTTCAAATTTCCGGCAGGTCCCGAAGGCAGCAGCAGCCACACCGCGGCCCTGCAGATCTGACGCCATCACGCGCAGCACGGGCACGCAAGTCCGGGCCAGCGGTTTCATTACCTCTCAGTTATCTCCCAGTTACCTCCACATCACGCCAATGGAGTCCGGAGCTGCGGGACATTAGTGGCGTTTTCACAGGTAAGAGACGCTACTCTCCGTTTCCCGTCTGTCGTCTCTGATCTGAGTCCGTTCACTCTCCGCCGTCACGGCGGCGCGCGCCTGCTCCGTAACTGCGGTCAACAAACGGCTCGGGGATCCGACACGTCCGCGCGCGTTAACTGGAAATAGGTGTTTTTTGTCGCCATTGACGCATTGAGACCCTCTTGTTTACCGTCCTCCCTCCCCCAGTCCTCCTCTGTCCTCCTCCCCCGTCCTCCCCTCTCCTCCCATCATCAACATCCACTGATGCTCGGAGAAGTCGGATGAAGGACACATCCTCACGTGATCCAGACTCTCGTTTTCTCGGATGCTGCAGGGAATCGCGGCTGAGCCACGGCGAACCGCGCGTGATTCAGGTGAAATGCGTGGGATTCGAGTTTAATGTGTCTCTCAGTTTGCGTTTCCTCTCAGCAAGTTTGGTTTGCTGCTCATCACCAGGGCCGATTCTTAGTTTTTTGGGAGGATCAAGGCAAGACTGCTCTGGGGCCCTTATTTTGTAAACCTGCAGAGTATGCGCGATTTCACATCAGTTTAGGACATCTGTGGCAGTGCGTGGATCTGTCACACTTTGAGAAGGGCACACAGGCCGGACTAGTGAATCTAAAGTTCAGTTGAGCTGGTGAAATCCACCTGCTAGTCTGCATACATTTCCCCGAGGTCAGCTGCATCAGTGTGGTGGTCCACTCAGAAGGTTTGAGAAGAAAAAGAGAAACAGTGCATGGTGGAGGGAAATTCTGCTTGAAACAAAAAATCTTGACATTTTTTGATTTAACAAACTTATTAGAGGAAACTTTTTTTCTTGTTCATTTGCAAGACGTTCAGACTTTGTAGCTTCAAAAGTAAATGTGACAAATTTGCAATAAAGAAACAAAAGTCCTCATTTCTGTCTTTATAAACTAACAAATTTGGCTTTAAAAAATGAGAAATTTGGACTTTAAAAAATGCATCATTGCGTGATCAAAAAAATTAAGAAATTTTGATTTTATCAACTTAAAAAAATTGCGCCTGTAGAGGCAACAGTCAGCTGTGAAGCTCTGAGTTCACTGAGTATGATTTCTGTTGCTGCTTTTACAGTTGCAAAATCTGCAAATTTCCTCTCCAGATGTGCGGCGTGTCCATTCATAGTTACCGATGCACCTCATCACAGATGAGGATTTTCAACTGAGTGCAACAAGAGAGAAAGAGAATAGAAAGTCTCTCCTTCAGTGTTTGAGATGTGTTATATCCTGAATTAAAATTGGGTTTATGAGATTTGCGGATGCTAGAATTCTGTTTTCATCTCCAGCGTCCCAGCCCTCTTTGGGATTGTGCTGTAGGACTTTGTGATCTTGTCTCCTGCTGACTTCAGGTGCTGCGGTTGCAGCGTGAATTAGTGCAGCATATTTATCAGTGGAAGGATCCGTGCCCAGACCGCAGGGATTATCTGTGTTTGGAGGCGGTTGTCTTGGAAACCAGGCTGACCAGTACACACGCAGATGTGTCAGCATCGAGTCGGACCGGAGGCTTACGGCAGGAAAATCTCAGCGGGTGTCCCGACTGAAGAGCTGCACAGTGCCTGTGTTGAAGTTCCTTCGTGTTTAGTATACAGGGATATTTCAGTAAAGACCTCAGATATCCACCCTGGTGTGGTAAATTGCTGCGTTCTGTTCTGTGACTATTCTGCTGAAAGCCCCCACCACCACCCCCATGTAGTGATGTGATTAACCCAGAACTAGTGTGGAAAATGTATACAACATTACTGGAGTGATAAAAATGTTTCATTAAACTATCAACCCCCTGCTGGAGAGAGCGTTGTGATCATGAAATATACCAGGAGCCACCTTGAGGGCCATTAGCTCAGCTGACAGTGAACTTTAATGATGCGTATTCCTATTCCAATTTTTCAGTTAAGTGAACACAAACCAGCTGAGACGTAGTAAAGTTTATTTCTCTGCTCGGCACCGGCCTCGTTTCTCTCTGCCTCTGCAAGGCCTGCTCTCATCGAGATGAGAGGAAACGGGCGTTCACGAGGGTTACAGTCACATCTTCTGTCTTCCTTCAGAGAAACTGAACGTATCATCTCATCAAATGGAAAAACTGGCCTGCAGCTCACAGAAGGAAAAGTCTGATTGGTCCTGACCCAGCAGGACACAGCGAAGGTGGACTGAACATCTTAGTGGAAGTACAGCTTAAAACCAAATTAAAAAAAAAAA
Source organism: Zenarchopterus dispar (assembly GCA_028564865.1). NCBI lineage: Eukaryota > Metazoa > Chordata > Actinopteri > Beloniformes > Zenarchopteridae > Zenarchopterus > Zenarchopterus dispar. Next base: position 13,433 of record JAOWBL010000807.1, on the reverse strand, counting down.
AAAAGGATGATAGATCTTTCTCACCAATTTCTTTTCATTTATTATTATACATCAATTTTTTGTGCGCAGAATGTTAATGGATTCTTTCACTGAAGATGCTAGAGTAGAGAAGTATTACTGAAATGGTGCTATCTGATTTACAGAGTAGACCACTACCATATAAGGACATTTTCCTGTTAAAATCTTAAAGGTTTCATATCATTATATTTATTATTAGTTACAATAAAAAATCCCCTGTAGGTTCTACTGGCGCCGCCGTCAGCTCAGTAAACCTGTTATTTAGTAAGTTTTTAAGTGTAACGAAGCGTGCCTCTCAGAAACGCTCATAGATTTAAAAAAAACACAGACGGATTTTATTTTTAAAACCAGCAGGAAATGATTAAATCCGGAGTTTACTAAGAACTGACATCATTTCCAGATGACAGAAGCCTCTTAAAGATGTCGACATGGACGTGGTGTTTTGCTGCAGATGACTTTTGCCCGAGCGTGTGTTTTACGCAAGGCCGCTGGGGTCCACGTGGTCACGCGGAGCTGGGGGCGGGTCCGATGCGTTTGAGATGAGAGGGACGCGGCGATCGAGGACAGAGATGAAGATAAATGCGTCTCTGTGTAGCATCTTGTGTTGCTCGGGGCTCGGATCACGTTGTTCTCACAGATGAGTAAATGTCAAACCAGGGACAAGAGCGCTGGCCTGCGCCGACATGTGACAGACCATGTGACAGACCATGTGACAGCCTCTGAATGCCTGCACCACCCATTCTCATTTTGACTTGATGAAAGCCATAATGTTTGGGAGCAAAGCTACAGAGTTCTGGGGATGATTCCTGCCACCAGTGAGGAAAAGTCCTGTGACACGGGCACACCTGCATGTGGAGACGGGTCCCTGGAGGTCTGCTTGTGACACACATCCTGCCACAGCCATCACATCTTATCAGCCGCTCACTTCCACCTGCTGCAGCTCGACTTCGGGTTTGAAATGTGCAGAGTCAGTCCAAAGCTGCAGGCTGTGGCTTCGCTTCCTCTGAAAAGAATGGCGGCCGCTCCTTCTCATGTGGAGCACCGGCGTGCGCAGCTTACGCTCACATCCCGGCCCAGCATTTTCCATTTTTAATCTCCCCGGCTTTTCACTAATCTCTCCAATTTCATTTTGCTCTCAAGTCCATTTAGCCTCTATTGGGGAGTTCAGCGGTGCACTGGAGCGCCTCGTTCTATATTTAAAACCTCGCCACGGGATAAATCGAGCAGAAGTCTTTTAATTCTGCCAGCCACCAGACGGGCTGAAGGTTTTCTGGACGTCCCTGACAGGCTTCTGCCACATGTGGAGGACGGAGCTGCTGGCGTTGCAGATCTGTGCTTTCACAGCGAAGCGCCATAAGAATAAAAACTGACTGAGAGTCGCTGAAATATTGACCTTACAGATTCAGATTCAAGTATCAGCATCGGGAATGCTCCCCAGCTCTGCCAGAAATACGCGTATCTGCAGCTATTTATGTCGATGCAACATTAGATCCCACTTCATTTTTACACATAAATCCCAATTTCCCTTTTAATGTCTCTCTAAAGTTGTACGGTACCCCCTTGCAGCTTCCTGTTTCAAGGCAGTAGGTGTCGGAGCAGTGAGATGTTGAACTCAGTTAGTTATACACATTAGTATTATCTTAATAACAAGATGTTATTTTATCCTGAGAGGCTCATCGGTTAGTGGTTTCTGAGGAGGGACAACTTTATAAAGTAAACTGAAAGCGCTATTGGGGGACAGAGATGGAGGAGTTTATAAGTCAAAGAGGAAGATGGAGGAACCACAGCAGCAAACATTGGTGTTTGCTCTTTAAAAACAAGAGAAATTTCCTTAAAGAAAGCCAGAAAACTGCAGATAAAACATTCAAAACTGTTTCTTGTTATGGATGACCAGCTCCTGCCAGTCATCAAAAATGTCTGATTTTTTACTGCTTATTTGAACAGTTATGGTTGAGTTGGAGCTGACCCCTGTTTGTGACACACATGTTGTCCTTACATCCCTCCCTAAACTGTATGGGACATGCATCCCTTCAGCTCGCAGACATCAGCGTCACAGTGGACATTTGGATGTCATACTGGTACCACATCGATACTCTGGACCAGCCGAGGCTCAAAGCCCAGGTATCAGAGTTAGACAACAAGTATATGTCTAGTTAGGGGCGTGGACCTTTGATTGGCAGCTTGCACAGCCGATGGCTTTAAAAGAGAATTCAGAAACACTCTTGAAACACTCCGTAGATGGCAACACAGGGTGGTTTTCCAGCTCTTCTTAAACAGTTGAGGTTCTGGAGCACACGGATCCTGATGCGAGTGCGTTTACCAGTCTGATCTGTTTTGAAATGGCAAACATGTGACCAAGGCCATTAGGGAACATTTGTTGAGCATCCTTCCCTCAGATCATGAACACAACAGACCCTTATGTGGACAAATGAACTATGCCGTAGACGTACTCGGCATAGTAGCATGCTTTTATATCAAGAGTTTCTGGTAAACATGTTTAATCATTCACTAAAGCAGAATAAACCCGCGTGGGTGGAATTAATGTTGACAACAAATCTGTAGATGTTTCATCTGAAAACAGTTGTTGAGTTTTTGTCCGACTGACTGTGTACAGCAGCTGTGTTTTCAGTCGTGGCTTCATCCCTCACTGAACAACATGAATCATTAAAATTCTCTCACAGTGGCTTTCTTTTATTTAAAGGCATGTTTGGATGTGAAGAGGATGGATACTCAGAAGCGAGGGATCATTAGATCGTGCTGCTGGCCTCCACGTCCTGACACTCGCTGTCTGCCAGACTCTTACTTTACTTTTATTTCTTTACAGACACTTTAAACCCAAAACACGTCTGATAAGAATCTAGGAATCTCTATCATTTTTTTGTTTGTTTTGAAGGTGCGTTCTCACCCCAGTCTTTTTCAGATCTGGAGTCGTAGCTGTGGCCGTTGTGGGGCATACGTGATTGTTCTTCATATTTTGTTAATGAAGTGTTTCTCCTGGTGGAGGCCGACTGATGGCGAGTGTTTATATTCAGAAGGAAAACAACAGTCTTTTCACTGACCCCTAGATGTTTCATGCATATTTAACTCGCTGTAGGTTTCCCAGCTGTGACGGACAGCACGCATGTGAAAAATAAAGGCTGCTTTCTGTCTCAACACAGCCTGGTTGTCGTGCATGTGCCCAACTGCATTGCAAAGAAGTTCGTAGGTTTTTATGGTTTTCTATGAATTTCAGTGTGAACTTGCTGTTTTTTGCTTCCGTGCCTCCACTTTTATCTCAGACGGCGTGTGCGTCAGATTCCTCACCGCGCGGCTTCGGTTTAAGCCCTTTTTGCATCGCGGCACATCCCCCGTCTCTTTGTTTGAATCTGCAGTGTCATTTCTCTGCATTGCTGATGTGGCTTTAAGATGCCAGCAGAGATGTTTGCTCGCTGTGGCACGTGTTGGACCACCTCTAGCTGTGATTAAATTCACCCTGGCAGCGTTTCCACCAGCTCATGCAGAGTCACCTTTGGCATTAATTGTGCTTCAGAACCTGGTAAGAGTTGCGTGAAATCTTCTCATGTGTCACACTGACCTCTCCTGCTGTCACTTTTTCAAACTTGAACCTGAAGAATCCAGATGTTGCCATCAGGGAAGAAAACATCTGTTGGTGGAAGGACCTCCTTATTTTGTATATTCAGACAGTCGGCTGAAGTCATGTGTTGGACTCATTGCTGAATCCCGCGTTGACCGATTGAAGCGACCCCAGATCATGATACTGCCACCACAGATCTGAACAACAGGCGTTACTTCTTCTTCTTTTACCCTGGTGAGTCCATCACTCTGGACTCATCAGAACACATGAACCTTTTTTGTGGCTCTTGAGTCCAAGCAGGATGGACACAGCAAACTAGCCAATGAGTTTGTTAAGGGAAAACCCTGGATTTAAAACAATTTTTACAAATTAATGGGTCCAAACTTTTGTTAGGGACAAAAACCACTCAAATCAAAGCAGTTTTGAGCGAGACAGTACTGGAGGATACCTGTTCACATCAAAATAAGATCTTTGTGAGCATCTGACAAGATTCACACATGTGTAGCAATGGTGTGTAGAGTCCCCACAGTCAAACCGGGGTCATTTGAGGTTTGTGTGTACAGAAAGTGTATCAACGGGCTATATGTGTTCATGGTTCAGAAGGTCCCTTTTCCGTGTTCTGGGTCACTCTGGAGGATGATGACCAGCTCTGGACAAGCAACAGTTTCTCAGCGCGTCTGATATGTTGACTGGTGATCTGTGGAGAAGCCGTCATTTCGTCACCGTGACGATGCCCCTCCATGCAGACAGCCGGTGTCAGCAGAGTACCAGGGGTCTCTGGTGCTCCAAGAATAATTGACTATTTTAATCTCCTCCCCGGCACTGTCTGCCAGTCAGCCTCTTAGTCAGTGACCTGTCAATCAAATCCCAGCTGTCGGGGTTTTACCACGAGCAGTGTGACAGTGCCGGGGAAAAAATTAAAAGTGCACAAGTATCACACAGTCAGCAAGACTGCTGTGCATGTGTGAAGGCTGCAGCCTGAAGCTGTGATCTTCTCAAATGCAGCTGCTGCTGAGCGGTGAAGTGCCCCATTTCGCCTTCAGTGACTAAATCTGAGAGGAACCACAAGTACGTGGCTGCTGATGAGCCGTATGCTGAACTGTTCGAGGCGCCGAGGGCAGAGCCACCCACCGCTCCCGAGAATTCGTCCCCCTGTAGGGCGGCCTCGCAGCTTGGTCGGCGCCCCCGAGAACATGACGTACTGTCCCCAGCGGAGTGTGTCTCTGTGACAGAGACGGTGACATCTGCAGAAATGCTCAGTGGTTCTCCTGTTAGTTTCCTGCACCGTCACACAAAAGTAACCAGAAGTAAGACAGGAGAGGACATGAGAGGAGGTGGTTGTGGTTTGTGCAGATTAAACAAGACCTCCCTTCCAGCCTTCACGCAATCACAGAACTTAACACATCTGCTCAGATTGTCTCCTAATTCCTTAATGTTCTTCTGTTTAAGTGGCTGACCATTTTGTCTCCACTTTTCAGCATCAAATACCCACTGAGTGGCTGAAATGTGGCTTTTAAAGTTTGTAGCTTTTTGCTTTTATGGATCGGCTCCAGATGGTGACCCACAGTGGAGGCAGCAAACGCTTAAACGGTTAAAAGCCCATCAGATGCCTGCTAACGCTGCCCATGTCCTCCCGAGTAAAACAAGCAGGCCAGAATCATCCTCAAGACGTAAAAGTGGCAGGTTTTCTTTGTTCGACAGATGTGTAGAAGCAGAGGAAAAGATCCCATTTGTTGCGTGACAGATTACAGGATGCAGAGATTTTGAAGCTTGGACAAATACAAACAGAGAGTGAAGTTGAGGCTGCTGCAAAAGCCGCTTGAGGCGGAAATACTGCTGATGCTTCTGGCTGCGAAAGACTTCCATCCACACAAACGTCTGCTTCCTCTTGGATATGTTTTAATTCCCACAAATCATTTTATAAAGTTTATAAGCCAAGTTCACTCCCTCTGTCCAAAGATCTGGTAGTGCTTATGAAGATAAACCCATGAGTGAAGATGCCTATGTTAGTGGGCCATAAATATTGAGTATATTTGATTAAACCAGAGTGGTGAGAAATGACTTTTTCAGCTCTTTCGGCTGTTTCGTTGCCCATCATTGTGGAAGTGCTCCAAAGTACCAGAAAATCTCACCTAACTATTTAAACTCTGCTGAGCATGCTCAGTGTGGCCACGCTGACAGCTTAGGAGGCTAAAAACAACGTTAACGGAGCCTCTGCTGATTTAATTAATACATGCAGTTAATTACAGCTGTAAGAGAGAAAATCAGACCTTCTAAACAATCAGAAACCCGAACCAGCAAAGAAAAGTGCATCAAGTGCATGACAAAACTTAAACATCTGATCTGAGAGAATAGGTATCGTGGGGGTTCTGACCTTTATTTGTTAAATTACAACTTTCTCTTCAGGCTCAGAGCGAAAGGAAACAAATTAAGGTTGCAAATCATTAGGTGTGAAAAGTAGCAAGCTTATCTCTCCTGATTAAAACCATCTCCTGTAAACACTTGTAAATTGCTCTGGAGCAGGTTATGAGTTTGGCGTAGGTTGCCATGGTGACCCACAGAGTCGCCCCACGGGGGTAAACACAGGAAAATGAAATCAGAAGCAGCACAAAGCCTGATTGTAGTACATCAGTGTGGCTGCACAGTGAGGGGTGCCAGCCTTCCTGAATCCGGTCCCTCCCCCCTGGATCCGGCTGCGTGCCGGTCCTTTCAGCCGCCCGCTCGTGTCGGAGCAGCCGAGCAGCAGCAGAGTGACAGAGCCCGTTGTGTCCCGCTCTGTCATGTGACGGCGGCTCTGTGAAGCTGAATAGCTTCAGCCACGCTGCCATCAAGTTTTACTGAAAAGACAGAGTCAGCCCTCTTTCTCTGGGCCTCACACTCAGAGCAAGGCCTGCTGGGAGTCTGTCCCCATGGAAGCGCTGGGTAGTGACGGCGGCTGGACGGCAGGAGGAGAGGAAGACGACCACAGAGCTCAGACCTCTGCTGGCCAAATGGTCATTTTCTGCTGGTAATAAAGTCTTTCATCAATCTGAAGGTTTCTGGCACAATTTCATCTCCTCCCAGGATGCAATAGTTAAAACAGCAACTGTAATGTTTGACCAACCTGTTTCATTTTGTGGTCTTCATAGGGGTCATCACAGAATGTTCACAAACAGCTGTAGAAACATCTGCACGCTGAAGATCTGTGAACCATGAATGAGAGTGGTGTTTGGCCTTTATTCAAAGTCATTACCATGTAAACACAAACGTGAAGCCAGCTCCACATTGGCTAAGCTGGCCATCAATCAAAAGTCCATTTTGATTGACACCAGCACCGGCCCAGAATAAAAAAAAAGGCTTATACAACCAAAACAATTCTAAGAAATAAATAAATGAAATATCCTAATATATTCACTGTGATACAAAAAATGTTAATAAAAAGTCTGTAGGGCGGCATAGTGGCTTGGTGGTTAACACTGTTGCCTCACAGCAAGAAGGTTCCTGGTTCGACTCCTGGCAGGAGTCTTTCTGTTATTTGTTTAGTTTGCATGTTCTCCCTGTGCTTGCGTGGGTTTTCTCCGGGTACTCCGGTTTCCTCCCACAGTCCAAAAACATGTACATTAGGTTGACTGAGAATTCTGAATTGCCCGTAGGTGTGAGTGTGTGTGTGTGCGTGTGCATGGTTGTTCATTGTATATGTGGCCCTGCGATGGACTGGCGACCTGTCCAGGGTGTACCCCTGCCTCTTGCCTGCAATGGGCTGGGATTGGCTCCAGCAACCCCCCATGACCCAGAAATGGATTCAGCGGGTACAGAAAATGGATGGATGGATGGATGGAAAAAGTCTGTATTTAATTTCAATATATAATTAACATTATATTTTATATCAGACATTAAGGGGTTAACTTCCCCAGACACCAAACTTGCTCTTCCCACATAGAAAATGTTCATCATGTGGTTTGAAAGCGAAAAAATAGCTGAATATCAATAAAAATCCAGATTTTTTTCACATTAAAATTAATAAAATAGAAGAATTCACTGATTGTAACATAAAGAGGCATCTTTTATTTTCCTATCTGAGTACCACTATTTGTCTTAGGTTTGGATTCACAAGGTCACATGTTTTGAAAGCTACTTTTAAAAAAGTCCTCAAACGCAAGACAAAGATGTGTTGTATTTGTCTGTCGGGGTACATCGTGGAGTTGTAGTACTACAGTTACTGCAATACTTCAGCTTCGGTCTCTAGTGACTGGGTCACATGGTTCAGAAACCGTTGAGAGAATAAAATTAAACCCTGAAATGTTTCTATCAGCTTCTAGTCTTTAATGAGGCTACGGGGGATCTGTCTGAAATATCCAACCCTAAAACTAACTTCACTGCCACCAGCAGCTGAATTTAGTGATGGACACTAACACTGCTGTGATCTGCGCCACGTAGGTGATCTTCAGAAACTCCTGTCAGGTGGATCAAATCATTGATCCCGTTCCCTCATCGTTGCAGAGTCAGGGAAGGTTATCAGTTCCGTAAACCTTTCCTTTTACGTGTTATTTTATAGTCCTGTGTGGTTTCATCATTCTCTGTTCGGTTGTTCTTTCTTTTGTTGCCAATTTTTAGTCAGTTTTTTGTGGTTGGAGGAACATATTCAAAGAGAAAATACACTATATTTACAAAGAGTTAAGACATGCTTAAAATCTGAGTAGGAACAACAAGCATCAGCCCTCTGACCGAAAAGTCAGGAAGAATAACAGTAACAACAACAACAATAATGTGATTGGTGGAGTTTGGCTCCGTGTGGCATCCCAGTCATCAGTCATCCCACTAACCCACAGACAGAATCCCATTAATGTCGACCCTGAGTGCCATCCTCTAGTGGTTATATCAGCTACTGCATGTTTTGGATTCTTTTCTTAAAACCGGAGGTTGTCCCTCATTTAAAACCAACTTCAAGTGACTGACTGGTTTTCTGATTTATTTATCTGTGTTTTTCTGTTTCACGTTGTTAAAATTGTGTTGAATTTTTCAATGGTGACCTTAATAAAGACCAAAGTTGAAACACTTTGGTGAAATACTAAAGTTTTCTACAATCCCCCAGTGTTACTGGCTCTTGAATAAAGACGTAAAGCGCATGATCCACGTTCACCCTGAAGGAATCTGCTGTAAAAATCCCCAAAATAGATGCTCCAAAACCTGTAGCTGAAGAAAGCAGCTTGTGGCTCAATAATTCAGGAGTTAAGTTGATTTAGGTTCATTTTAACGGTACGTTTCTGATGCCGAGTCCATTGGTGTGTAATGTGGGTCACAGATGTGAAATCAGCAGCGACTTCAATGGAAAGGAAGAGTGTAGAGCCAGACACAAACCTCATCCTGTTGCCCTCATTACCTTCACTTTTTGTCTTTGCTTCTTTTTGAAAGTGCAAGCTTACCAGCTCCACCCAACCATCTGCACTGCACATCTCTGTCATTCAGCCTCTTTGGGCTCTCTGTGTACATCTAGATTATTGTGTGAAAAGCCCCGCACAAACAAATGCCTCTTGTGGGGGCTTTCAGTCAGTGGAGGCCTGACTGAGCCGATAACAGGATGTGCTCATGATGGAGACCACCTCAAACCAAACCCAGAAGCAGCAGCAGCCGTCCTCCACGCAGGTGCCTGCAAGCAAACAGTCACGTCATGTCATGCACTTTTGGTGTCATTACTGCTCAGCACCAGCAGTCAGCGAATCCACAGAGACAGATTAAATTAGATTAGCAGGGCTGAACTTTAAAGTCACATCAGCAGCTAATGGGTTCAAATGTCTCTGGCAGCAGTGACAGCGCATCTTTTGTAAATAACGGCTATTTAGAGGCGTGTCATGCAGCTGACCCTGACGCTCGTGGCGTACAAAGACTCCACTGTGATCAAACTGTCCGTCAGAAAGCTGGCAGCCCCCGGCAAGTTTATCCACGCCTGCTGGAGATTCATCCCGAAAACAAAAGTTACTGTGTAAGAGCTTCAGAAATGCCTTTATGGTTTAATTCTGCTGTTCTGCTCCCAGTTCAGACTTATTTGGTTGGAGGAGTTAATTAAGGCCCTGAGAGCACCAAAAAAAAAAAAAAAAACCAAACCAGAGAATATTCGGGAAAAAAATATAGAAATTAAAAATTAAAAAAAACATTCTTTATTTCTTTACAGACAGAAGGACAGTTTGTTTTTTTTTTTGCTTTCAAAGTCATTTAATTTTTCATTTTATATCTGTTTTTACATTTCAGACCTGAAACATATTCCAATTAAAAAAAAGTTAGTATGGGACAGTTTCACCTTTTTTGGGAGATTAAAGTCCATCCATCCCTCCATTTTCTGTGCCCGCTGAATCCATGTCTGGATCACGGGGGTCTGCTTGAGCCTATCCCAGCCCATAGCAGGCGATAGGCAGGGGTACACCCTGGACAGGTTGCCAGTCCATCACAGGGCCATATATACAACAAACAACCATGCACACGCACACTCACACTTACAGGCAATTAGAATTCTCAATCAACCTCACATACATGGTTTTGGACTGTGGGAGGAAACCGGAGTATCCGGAGAAAACAGATTAAAGTCCACTTTGACAGTATATGTGTTCAGAAATCATTCACAGATTTAAAGCCAATGTACCTAAAAAAAAAAAAAAAATAATATTCTTTATTAAACCCAGAAATAAAAGGTCATATTCAAGAAATCTAAAGGATATTCAGTGAGACAAGGGCGCAGACCTGAGATGGGCATCTGTGGTCTCTGGCGCCACTTTCATCGGAAACCATCATTCATCAATAACTGCTATCAGGAACCATCATTCATCAATAACTGATATCAGAAACTATCATTCATCAATAACTTCTTCCATCCAAGAGGCATCCGAGCCCAGAAATGTCAACGCCACTCCTGGACCAGCCTCGTGTCAACCCTGTCCATGAGTGGCATTGACATCCCTGGCCTCGGAGGTGTCTCTGATGGACCATCACAGTAGAAATGTGTGTTGTAGTCAGGTAAATCGGTATTTCAGATCAGTTTTGGAAGGAAAAGCATGACATGGTTCAGTTCAATAAAATCAGTCTGTACATTCATGTTTCAGATGTTGGTTATGAAACATCTGAAGCAAGGCCTCCTGGAACTGAAACGAGCTCCACCCAAACCAGGCGTTTCCAGGCTGGCCTGTAAGGGTGAAGATGGCTCGGTGGTAAGCTGCTCTGGCCACCGGAGCTTTCATTGATGAGCTACCGGCAGTCAGACTGGTACCTGCTGGGTAACATCGGCTCACGACATTCAGGGTGAAGATGTCTGCTGTCGAACCAGCGACACCTCGAACCCTTCTGGGCAAACAGTCCATCATCGAGTTGTCTTACTGCAACTACCTGTACCACAAAAGCGCATTATCTTTAAGAAAAGAACATCAGTCAACTGAAGTCATTTTTGCTAAAGTTCTCCGGTGATACAGCGGCTGTGACTCAGAACCCAGCCCCCACCCCCAACGATGCATCATTTGTAGTTTTAACGGAAGGAAATAAAAATGAACAGGTAATAAATATCAGCTCGTAAGTGGGGATTCAGTGGAAACTGGCTCACGTTTGGATTCAGTGGAAACTCACTCATGTTTGGACTCAGCCCCTAGTGGTTATTTGATGAATTGCAATTTTTCTACCACAACGACTTCAGCTTTGAAAACCAGAGGTTTCTCCTCAGTAACAGGTAAGGCAGGGAATACGTATCGCTGTATTTTTTTAAGATAGTGATTCATCATAACAACACTGTAGATGTAGATAAACCAGAAAATCTGAAGAGTTTCACGTTTAATTTAATACAGTCCTACTTTGAATGTGAAAACTGTTTTTAATAAAATAATTTTGTGTCACCCGGTTCATTGCCGGTTGGTCCCAAAGTGTTTTTATTTTTACGTCTTCCTGATGTCATACATTTAATATAATTTTATTTTTCTTTATGATAGATTGGATTACTTGGTTGTACAAATCTATCTTCATCCTCTTCTTACCCATATATATAACCCATATATTCAGTTTAATCCCTTTTCACTGTCACACGCGGTTAAAACGGCCGTACCAGTAGACGCTCAGGCTCTCCATCCTTTGGTGTCATTCCAAACATTCTGGGAAAAATCTTCATGTTCCATTTTCACGACGAATCATGAGTGACTGCAACGGGCGCGTGCAGTTGGCGTTCATGTTTTATTGAATGTGGCTCTGAATAATTGAGCGTCTCTGTGTCCCGTAGGGCTTAACGTTTCGGCGGCGCACAAAAGCAATGTGGAGGAAATAAAGATCGTGATACGCTGCAAATCAGAGGTACAGCCTTTCACACTCCAGCAAGACACCTGTAACCTCACACACATACACACACACACACACCTGTAGACACGTTTACATGTGCTGAACTGAATGATGCTGTTATTCCCTGATTGATCCAATGAAATGGATGTTGCTGGAGCGGAAATAAGACTTTTTTTTCAGTCTCTCAGTGTGAGATTTGTGTTGGCACCAAAGACATTAATGCCATAAACTAAAGTATTTGCTTACACATCTTAAATCGTATCTTCATTATAATTCCAGTCCCATCAATGACATCACATGTTGCATGTTTACCAAAAATCACCCAGCTTTGCTCCAAGTTCACACATCTTCTTTTCTTACATTTGTTGTGATGATCAGTAGAAGAAGCGGTTTAAACTTCCCTTCTAGCCTTTCCTCTGCGTCCTCGACAGCTCATCTTCAGCCTGTCTGGATTGGAGGTCTTATTCTGGGAATGACTTCGGGACGCTCAGCTGCAGCCGCACAAATAAACAACTTGCTCAGTGTCAGAGACAGATTTAGCCGCGGAAACCTCTTAAGCAGCTCAGCGTTCCAACCAGCGGAGACAAACGTTTCAAAAATATGAGTTTTTGCAGAAAAAGCTCAGGAGACGGTCTCAGGAGGAAGAGAGCTGCTGTGGCACCAGGCTTGACTTGAACGTGACTTTCCTAACTTTGTAAAACAAAATGGAACACATTATATAAGTGCTCAAAGCTATTACTTATTATTAAAATACACTGGCAAGAAAATGTATATAAACACTTTTAGCTGTTTCTTCTGCAGCATTCGCACTACTGGCGGTAAAATGTAAGTAAGTGAACCCTGAGCATGAAGAGTCCGTAGTTTGGACACTTGAAATCCAATTATAGCAATTAGACAAAAAAAATATATTGGTTTGTGTTCTTCTGCATGGTTTTGTCTAATTTTGTATTTCTGTTAATTAAATAAAGATCAATTCAATTTTTATTTAAAAAAAACAGCTAATTCAAAGAGGTTCACCTACTTTATTGGCATGTGCAGTCTGATGTCCATCAATCTGCATTGATACATTGATTAAATGATGGATGAGTCAATAGCATTGATACAAGATAGAAATATTGATCAGATACCAGTACATGTAACCCTCATCAATACATGTTGTCAAGCCTTTTGTAGTCTATTGTTTTTTCAGAGGAAGTGATCATTTTTTGTTGAACTCAGAAGTAAAAATGTCAAATGATATCTAAATTAGTTGCTGTGATTGAACATAAATGGAGGTGATTGTGGGCAGCACGGTGGCTTTGCTTAGTGATTAGCACTGTTGCCTCACAGCAAGAAGGTTCCTGGTTCCACTCCCAGCCAGAAGTCTTTCTGTGTAGAGTTTGCATGTTCTCCCCGTGCTTGCGTGGGTTTTCTCCGGGTACTCCGGTTTCCACCCACACTCCAAAAACATGTATGTGAGGTTGATTGGGAACTCTAATTGATTGGGTGTGAGTGTGTGTGTGAATGGTTGTTTGTCTATGTATGTGGCCCTGCGATGGACTGGCGACCTGTCCAGGGTGTA
>JAOWBL010000806.1:0-16709 GCA_028564865.1 Zenarchopterus dispar | reverse complement strand
TGCCTTCGGCCACCGCCCAGCATACAATGCACCTGACCTCCATGACCCCTCCCACAGGTGGTGAGCCCATCGGAAGGCTGGGGGCTCGCCTGTGTTGTTATCAATAAAACTACTGCTAGCGACTAAGGCTACCATTAGCAGCAGCTAATATGCCTTTTATATTGACATTTTTGACTCATACTGTCTTAGTTTTTGTCTCGTGCCATCGATTGAAATTATAATGACGTGAGAATAATTGTACTTGATGTCAGTGGCTATTGTTAATAGTTCGCTTTTGAAAGCCATTGATATGCCGTCAGCCCTAGCTACCCTGTTTTTCTATTGAAGGACACTGGTTTAATGAAATCATTGCTTCCACTGAGCTATTGGAAAAGCACTTTAATCTTATTTAAGTCATGATGTTTATACTCTGCACTTTATATTCTCAAATGTATTTTGTCAATGTGATGATACCATTTGAATTGGAAAAGCTGAATGTATTAATAATTTGCATTTCCTAATGAGTGTATTTTTTTCATTGACTTGTGTGCTAGTGTAGCATTATTTGTACTTTTGTTAGATTTTTGATATTATTGTGTACACAAAAAAAGTAAAACATGGATGTCCTTCTACAGGTCAGAGTTTTTTGTTTTTGTTTTTTAAAGGACACCTTGGACTTTCTTGACACATACCAACGTGTGTTGCAACCACAAGAGTCCCACCTTGTGAATGAACTGATCAAACTGCATTGAATCAGTCATTTAAATCATTCTGCATTTTATCAGTCAACTTTCAGTAAATGAATAATTCATCTTATGAAATGTACCTGATTTGTATATATTGTAAATAATTTTTTTCTGACAAACTCAATATATATGATATTGGTTGCACCGCATTTCTGTTTCCTGTCCTTTTTATTAAGCACCCTTCATTTCCTCTCAGAGACGGGCCCTATCTTATCATCTTAATCTTCTTTAGCAGGCATAACATTACACCTTTTACATATTACAAATATACTCTACAACATATAATTTGTTACAAAATACAAAACATCTTGTCTCATCATAAAGGATATTGGTGGATGAGGATCTTGATTGCGGTGATCCTCACAGGGTTGAATGGATTAAGCAGGTAACAAGCCGACTCTGCGTTAAACCTATGGATGTTGTTTCTCTTACAGAGCACGATGAACGTCTGCAGAAAGACACATAAGAACAGAAAGAGATCAAAAAAGACAGATGGGTCAGAATATGATAGGTGAGAGACAAATTAAGACCAAAGAGAGACAGATGAGGGTCATAAGAAAGGAATAGTGAGTTATAAAGATAGTAAAACAAGTTCAGAGGATGACCAATGAGTCACATTGGAATAGAAAGGGGAAACAGAAAGACAGGTGAGACAGACAAGTCAGTAAAAGGTCAGACCTACAAATCAGTCACATTCTGCACTATGCTTGAAATCTTTTGTCCACTATTAATTTGTGTAATGTGCTTTCTGAGAGCTAGTTCCTTGAATTTCAGTGAACATAACAAAACTGTTGAACTAAAAATTCATTTACAATGTTTTCAGTGGGACTTTTTTAAATGTACTGTTTAAAAAAAAAAAGATTAGAGAGAGAGAGAGTGCTTTCATGCCTGACATTCATTCATTAACCATTTTTCAGATTTTCATCACCTAAAGAAAGGAGACAGACCTTCTGTGATTGGTAGAAAGGATCCAAATCCTCTAATGGGGTGTTGATGAACTCAGGGGGTGGGCTACCATAAATAAAGGGGAGGGATTTCCCATCCTCCAGGTGACTAGCTGGTTTGGCTGGATCCTTCTCTGCTTCCTGAAATATATTCAAACACAGAAGATAAGCTGCAGCTTGATTTCCTTGAATGTAGCTGAAACTCCATCTGGCCATATTTATTTCTGCTGTTTATGTAATAATTCACTGGTATTGATCTCTGATCATTACCTTTTTCATGTGCTGTCCCTTCTTGTGTTCACGTTGTTGTTGGATCTCCTCCAGAGAGCCCAATGTGAAGCGTCTGAAGACATCTGTACCAACAGGGGGCAACAGAGACGTCATTCTTTCATTCTGCAGTGCTGATCGTATCTCGTGGCTGCTTAGTAACTGGCCCCTGTTGGAATAAGGTGGACATTAGGAGGAATGGTTGACTCTGCCACTAGTTATCCACCAAGGATGTTATAGGATATAGATTGGCAATGTACTTTTGAGTAAGTGCAGCCTTAGGGCGCTGCTTCAGCACTTCAAGACTTCTTTGCCACCACAGACAAGGAAATGTTTGAGGGAGTAGTCACCTAAGACAAAAACACCAGTGTTTGGTGTGTGTCTGCTGCAGTAATGCAGCAGACACACACCTGTGGTATGCATTAGCGAATGCATGGATTATGCAATTAAAACAAGGACTATCACCACAGAGGTGAGTCGGAAACCATGGCTCACAGGAACAATAAGCAACTGAGAGCCCGGGCTGCTGTCATCAGAGCCAGTGATGAATTTGGACCCAGAACAGCAAGCCTTCACAATGATACTTGTGCCAAAGAACCCATCTTGATCCAGCTTCTGGTGCCATATCTTACCAACAAAGAACCCTGATGACCAAATCTAGATGAGTCTGAAATTCTAAATTCTGAGAATAATGTTAAATTTGTTTTGGTTGTTTTGACAAATTTTGAGGAAAGGTAATTTTAGCAGAAAACATTGACCTTTTAAAAATGCAGTTCATAGCCATAGGAAAATTTAAAAGGATTGTTATTTTTATTAGCCTTTCTAAAACTTCTGTTTTGACGGAGGATGTTGCAGACACTGGCATGTGGTATGGAAAAAGGATCCGGTAGTAGTGTCTAAAGTCTAGTCATACAGGTTAAAATTCTGTTAATATGTGGTTAAAGTCCAGGTGAAAATACAGATGACAACTTGAGTAGCTGCTTTATATTAGTGGGGAGTTTTAAATGTAGGTCACACCCCAGTGATGAACAATAAGTAACAGAGATCTGCTGGTGTGAAATTATGTAGAGGCTCCAAGCAGGGGAAATGTGAAATAATCTAAGGGGGTAAAATGTTGGAAACGGGGGGCTTAACATATTTTTATAACTTAGTAGACTTGAATACAGTTAAGAAAATTAAAAAATGTTAAAAAGCCTTGTAATATTTTGTTTACAACCTTCACTGTTATATCCTACAGGTTTTTGTTATCAGAACTTCGATCAAAAATCAAAGCTGTAGAATAAATACCTTAAGAATGGGGACATAACTTTACGCACAAACAAGGACTAAACTAACAAGGTATTTCATGATAAACTGCTGAAAGAGGGTCAGGAAATATCTGTAAAATATATGTGCTGTAAGAAGCTTGTATGAGTGTGTAAAATTACTTTGGACTTGAGATATGCACATTAAAACTCTCCCCTTTAGCAAAACTAGAGGTACAATACATATAAGAAAATATGTAAATCCACTTAAAATATTTAGTGGATGAAAATAATGAAATGACTGTACCAGACTTTCTATTTGTTGTGTGTCTGTGTTTGCTTCTTGTCATGTTTGTGGAAGGATTTGCTTCGCCTTTTTCTAGTTAACTACTGTGGTTTAACATACTGAGAACAGAGGTGTTAAAAGGCCAAATTAATTGCAAAATGCATGACGTAAAAATGAAGCATTGATGTAACCCTGTTTGTTTTAAAAATATATCTTCAGTTACACTTTGATGATAAAATGGAACACAAAACTTGTCTCTCTGGAAAATGATCAGAAAAATGATTCTGACACTACTGACCACTGTGAGCATAAAACACCCTGAATATGTGAAAGATGTAGAACATAGAGAAATGACTAAAAGTAAATGTAAAAAGACTAAATATTATTTATGTGGAACGTACTAGCAGCTTACTACTACATACTATCAGGAAGAAAACTGAGTCTTTGAAAGGCACATGAACTGTATGTAAAAGTACAAGACTGTATATAACAAGAAATGCTGTTATTTCTGGGTATTAGTTGTTGGTAGAATAATTTTATGTTCCCTTTTCGGGCTAAGATAATGTGTTCTAGAGAAAAATTAGTCCCATTACATTTGTCTAGCTGCAAAAGGAACTTCATGAAAGAACCTGATTTATGCATTGCATTGTGGTCTGAAGAATAAAAACATTCTTAACATGTGGAATTTAAAAACTAAGCTCAAAAGTCAAGAATGATACCCAGGTTCTTTACTTGTTCGGATGTCTTTAAAGACAGTGCATGTGATTTTGACAAATGTTTCTCTCCTGGCCTTGGGACCAATAACTAAAACTTCAGTTTTGTCCTGATTAAGTTGCTGGAAGTTTTGTATCCATGATTTAATATCTAAAATACAATTAAAAAGATCATCAGTTGGCTGTGTGTTCTCAGGGGACATGGCTGTGTGTCATCAGCATCGCTGTGAAAATTAATGCCATGTCTCTTAATGACATCCCCAAGTGGAAGCATATATAAACTTAAAAGAACTGGGCTTAGCATTGAGCCTTCGGGCACACCACATTTCACTTTATGTATCCCTGAGGAGCATGTATCCATACATGGCAGAAATCTTCTGTCCGTGAGGTAGGATTTGAAGTGCCTAAGTCTATTCATGAGGATTAGGTGGTCTACTGTATCAAAGGCTGCGCTACGATCCAGTAGTACCAGGTCTACTGTGTGAGTCCAAGTTGCACCTAAAATCATGCATTTTTAACAAGCGTGTCTCTCTACTGTGGTTAATACTAAAACCAGATTGAAATCTCTCAGAAACACAATTTTTGATTTAAAAAAAAAAAAAAAAACTGAATAAAAATTTCTCTAAAAATTTAAAATTGGTAAGTTGGATCTATAAATATTAAAAACATCAGGATTCAAATTGCTTTTCTTTGAAAGGGCATCACCACAGCTGTTTTAAAAGCAGAAGGAAAGACACCTGTCTGAAAAGAACAATTTGCAATATTTAAAAGCTTGTCCTCAAAGAATTCATCAAAAGTTTTTAAAAGCAGAGTGGGAATTGGATCTAAAAGGCAGGTAGGGGAATTGACTTGGGAGGAGACTCTACCAAGCATATTAGTATCAACCACGTCAAAACTGTCCAGTGTTCTTTCACGAAAAAGCACACTTTTGGTTTCACAAAAAACAGTTTTTTGGTCAAGTAAGATGTTGGTTCTAATGAGGTCAGTTTTGCTTTTGAAGTGGTCTGCAAATTCTTTGCATAATAGGTCATATGTAGGTCATATAAATAATATAATAGGTCATATAAAATCTATGTATATTCAAATCAGAATTGATTAGATTGTCAATAGCAGAAAACAGAACTCTGCTATTATTTTCATAGTCAGTAATTAGGTTAGTAAAGTAATTGTTTCTTTTCTGTTTAACCTTGGTGTTATATGTTTTGGTTGTCCTTGTAAAATTTGATAATTTGACGGTTTGTTTTTCCTCCATTTTCTTTCAGCTTTCCTGCAATTTTGTTTCAGTTGTGTAATTTCCTTATTTCTCCACAGGACAGTGGACTTAGTTTTCACCTTTTTTGTCTTTAATGGAGCTACTGAGTCCAGGCTTGTCTTAAGTTTTCTGTTAAACCTGTTAAGGATAAAATCACAGGAACCAGGTAAAATAACTGAAGGAGTCTTGTAACAGACTTCAATAAAATTTGCAGCCATCTCTGGTGTTGGGTAACGTTTCCTTACAGTTCACATCAAGGTCACACCAAGGTCTCCCTTTGCAAAAAAACAGTGATCTTAAGAACACATAAAAAGTGTGTCCTCAGTTTTGAGTCGGCTATATGACATGTTGGTTGAAATCCATAGAGTTCGGCAGGTCAATAAATTTTCTAACTGTGGAGTCCAACTGCACATCAATGTACAAGTTAAAATCCCCAGATATGATAATCATATTGTAAGAGGTATATATTGTTGATAGAAATTTAGAAAATTTCTTTATAAAAGCTGGACACCTTAAGTGGTCTATAAACTGGAATACGTAAATTGGAGGGCAGCTAAAAATATACGCATAATATTCAAAGGTGGTAAATTGATCAAATGAAGTCAGCTTAGTGGCAAGGTATGTAGAAGAAATTGATGCAGTACTACCACCCTTCTTGCCCTTCTCACAGAAAATATAGAGCTAAAATTTGGGGAAGAAACCTCAGTGAGAACTGCTGGTGCATCTGTGCCCAGCCATGTTTCACTAAATCTTTTTCTCTAAAAATCAAATCATTAATGATAAAAGTTTTGTTTGGCAGGGAGCAGACATTAAAAAGTATCATATTAAGAGTTACTTGGTTATTGATATCTGTTGGGTCTAAGGGGCAGAGGCAGCGCGGGAATGATCTCCGGTGAGCAACCTGTCTGGTCGGCAAAGGTCTGTCTGTGATACGAGTTCTGATGGGATCAGTAGTTGCAGGGGGTCACATTGACTCTATCCCAGCTGGAACATTTGACTGGCAGCCAATAATCACTGCTGCCATTTACTGGCCACATCTGGTCATATTATTTTCTCCAGTTTATTGCTTTTTCATAATTAGACAGTCACAATATAGGGACTTGTCATTGTGTTTTCAAACTTTAAAAAAAAAAAAAAAGAAAAGAAATTACATTCTGGAGTGAGGAAGCTGTCTAGTGACATTGAGAAAAACCTGTTCACAGAAATACAGTTACTGAAAATTAAAGTAAAAATGAAGAAAATCAAATTAGTTAAAAAAAATCTAAATTAGTAGATTATCATTTACTAGTGTGTGTGTCTCCCTGTGCTTGAGGGGTTGAAGTAAGAAGGGTGACCCCTCCAAGAGGAAAAAAATGGTAAAAGTCAATTTTAAAAAGCATGGGAACTCCTTTGAGAATGTTTGAGAGCATCTGACAAGTCTCTATTTGACTTTTATTTTGCAGCATGAATAAACTGAGTTGGCCTGGAAAGGTTCAGAGGTGAAACATAACAAAGCGGCCCAAAGAAGCTATCTTGAGTCACTTTGAAGGCTGCTGGGGGAGGCTGACTCATCAACTTCTACTTCATGCAGTGGTTTATCGGCTGACTTTTGGCTTGAATCATTTCGGGAAGCTTCCAGCTACGCTAATCAGAGCACTAACCAATGACATGCAAAACAAATGATACCAGAATTGAAAAGAAAACTAGCAGACTCACAGTGACTCGGCCTGCACCTTGCAGACTAAGGATGGTAGGGTCATTCTATAAAGAGTGATTATCCTTAAGTTGTTGACATAGGTTAAAAACAGTAAAGAGTGGAGTGTATCTTGTCCAGGACAAGGAAAAGATCCTGTGCCTCGGGAGAAAGAACATGACAGACTAGGTCATCACAATTAATCTTCACCAATTACAACATTGTGGTAATAGAGCAATGAATGTGGCTTTTATGAGGTCCTGCAGCTGTTGAGGAAGGAATTGAAGCGATACTCAATGTGCTTCCAGGCAAAGCCTCATATTTATCTTGGTGAAGTTAAAACATTCAGCTGAAGCCAAGGCATTTGTCAACCAAAATCTCTAATTAACAACTGAACACAACTGATCCAAATGGTCGGGTTCATAATCAGACTGATCATATCAACCTCTACCTATTACAATGGTAAATATGTATGGATCAAATACAGACGAGCCAGAATTTTTCTGCAACGTGTTTCACCTTATCCCTGACAATAACTCAAGTTTAAGTTTGTTTGGGGGCAATCTTAACTCCTACCCGGCGTTCTGAAGCCCACCAGCACATAACATTAATAGTATGATAAAGTCCAAGAAAGTAGTGGATATTTGCAGTCGACAAAATCTATCCAAATGTCATTAGTCATTTTCTCTCAAAGATTCATTATTTTTATTTGACTGTTTAATATCAACCACAGCATAATTATAATCTGATCACAGTCTTGTAACTCTCAATCTAAAGTTATCTATCACCAAAAGAACTTATAGCTGATATTTTAACAAGGTGTCAGGCCTTTCGATAGTATGTAATAACACACACTTTGCAGCTCCCTGAGACCAATGAAAATAGTGAGATGAATGACTCATTCATGTGGGCAATACTCTGTCAATATCAGAGGACATGTTTTTCTCTCTCTCTGGTAACATAGAATAAAATAAATCAGATGACATTTGAAAAAGAACTATTAACTTCTGACTTGGTCTGCAGAAATTCATTACTCCTATCAAATTATAAATAAATTCTTACACAGATATATCTCCATTTTGGGGGATCAAATAGGCAAAACACTTTTAAAAATTAAACATCAAAAAGTTTAAAGGAAAGAAAGGTATTTTGTCTTATAATGGGTCAATATGGTATCCATGCTCGTTAATTGAGTCACTTTATCAATTTCTATGCAAGGACACCAGTGTCCAAATCTCCGACCACCTTGCATAAAAAGTTTTAGATCTATCCCTATCAGAGTTAAAATCCAACAGGCATTTTTTTGTCATCAGTTTGAATGAGCGAGCCGACCTGTGCACTAGGTGAAAATGTTCATCCTCTGACACATTTAAATGGCAACATTCATCTTAGGTTTTGCGTTAAACTTACTGTTGTGAGGCATTCAGTTTGAGCTGACTGCTTTTCCTCAAGCATGCTGCTCGCTCAGCCCTGCTGCTCCAAAACTCAAAGAAGGACATTTTCCTGCAGCTCTCTATCTGTCCCTGACCCCAATCTGTCCTGATGAATACAGTCGTCTGTTTCTTCTCTCTCTTTGTGGCCAAGTCCTTCAGAGTCTCCAAACCTTGGGCTCTATCTGTTTCAGTTCTGCCTGCACAGCTTATAAGATGCCCACACCGATCTTTTCTCCACCCACCCTCTGCACTATACACAGGAACACTAAAAAACCCAAGTGTGTTCATGGTCCCTTCTGAGACATTTTCTTGAACTTGCAAGTTGCACTGTAACATAAAAGTGGTCAGATGTAATGTGAATCTTGCTGCCAAAGATTGCTTTGGGACTGAAAAGTCTATTTTAAATGTTGATGAGGTGGTACTGAGCCACATACCTAACTCTACATAAAACTTACAAATGTGCAAATGTTTCTTGAATCTTTGAGCATGTTTGATCATTTAAAGATTAATGTTTGCTTATAACAAACAGGCATCACCACCCTGTTCTCAAGTCAAAATAAAATGCCTGTTTGAACAAACTGGCGTATTTATGTTGGATTTCTGTCATTTGAGGCTTCACGATAGTGGAACCCCTCTTCATCAGATTTATTTCCACAAATATCTTGTGCCATTCCAGTAAGTGACTGACCAAGTTACACAAATTATTTAAAACCAGAGAGAGAATCTCTGTAGCTATTTAGCCACAGATTAATCTGAGACATCTCAAATACATTCATCTGAATATAGATATTTTATATTAGTCTTTTTAGAATCATCTTACCTGTGCTGATGCACACAGTTCACACAGCACAAACTGCACATATGTAAAATCTAAGTGGAAGGGTTTTGAGCCTTGTCTTCACTGTACAAGCCCATGTATACAAGACAGAGAAGAGAAGCAGAGAAAGACAGACAGATCACAGAAACAGGACAGAGATGAAGATAGCTTGCATGGTCCATCAAAGGCCTGTTAATGACATATTAATTACAATCATACATACGATAAGAACTAGTATAGTTAAGAGAGCGAAACAATCATGCATAAAAGCATGTAAACTGTATTACTGTGATAATTTTAGACTAATCTTATCCACAAAGACCATCTAAAATGACTCAGGTGACTCAGGTCCAAGAGATACAAAATGGGTCTGTGGTAGGTATGAAGTCTTGCTAATTCTTTTATACTGATTGTAGTGTTTGTTTGGTTAAACTGCTTTTGGTAATAAACTGAATAGATGTTCAGAAATTTAAACAGGTCTGAATTAAAAATACATTCATTCAGTTTTTTCATTAAAAGAAGATTTCAGACATTTCAGTTAAAACAAAATAAGTTCCAATGACCAGTTGTGCTTTTGTTTAACACTAATGTGTTTGTCTTTTCTTTGTGTTGGGTATATTTATGTTTGTGTTAGTGTCTCACAGCCTGTCACACATTGTGCACAGATTCAATGCCTTGCTAAAACTGTTCTGCATTTAAAGAATATAAATGCAAATCAAGCAGCTGCACACAAGAGACAGAGCACAACACACACACTACTTCACAACATCCTGATTTCCTGGAACCAGTAATAATACCGTCTTTCAAACCCACACATGCACACAAATACACTCTCTGTCTCTAAAGGCTTGGAATGACAGAAAACAGATTGAATAGACTTTATGCATTTTCAAATGGTCAACTGAGAATGTCAAATCTTGATTCCTAGGAATCAGTGATAACATTGTCTAAAAATATACAGACACTGTCACTGTTTAACAGTAAAACATTACATTTTCATCCATCTATGAACAAAAACGCCAAAACGTCTCTTCATAAAGACCTTAATACATCTGTACTATAAGGTCTTAAACATGGAACCAAATTTATTTGGTTCAAACTCCAGACTGGAGTAGGACCCTAGACTTCAGCTACCACCAGACATGCAGGTCGAAACTCCACCAAAACCATGTTAAATATCTTTTCAGACACACAAACTGTTATTTATATGCTAAGATTTTGTACTGAGGCACTCTTTAGATCATACATACATACGTCACTGGAGTACCACAGGAATAAAAGGTATGACAATGTAGTTAATCTTAATGTTCAATTTAAATTTGTTCATTAATCCCTGAGGGAAAATTAATTGTTGCAGTAGTTTTCATGATTTAAATCTCTTCAAAGATTCATTGATAATCTGTTGATCACTGAAGCAGTGATCAACAGATTAAGAATGTTGCGTCTCAGTGAAATGAAACAGAGAGAGAGACTGGCTGAGCTAAAAACTACTGCCTTTTTTTAAAGGAAAAATGTATGGTCCTCAGTCTGGGCCACATACTGGTCCTGCAATCTGTTTTCTTATTATTCTCTTCACTCTTCTCTTCTTCACTCTTCTCTTCATGGTACCGCTGGCACCAAACAGAACCCACTCTGCAGATTGACAAAAAAACCAAGTTTATTTTGACAAAAGAGGAAAAAACCAGGGATCCAGGACGTGCCAAAACGAAGATTGCCAGCGAGACCGGAAGCAGGGTAAAACACAAAACGAACTGGCAGGGCACAAGGGGAAGACAAGGCAATATATACAAAACTGAACTTAATGAGACACAGGTGCAAATAATCGGTGCAGACAGGAGCCAGGGAAGTCTAACTGTGACTAAACATAACAGACCTTCAAAATAAGGGCAGAAGCAAACCAAAAACTGAGCCCATGACATTCACAAACCAAACCAAGGTGTCCACTCTCTGACCATAGTAAAGATTAATTGATATTGATCTTAACACTGGCTCATTCTTTTCTTTTCTCTTCAGTTTCTCAGGGTGTCCTCTTCATAAACCATTTTCCACCATATTATTTTTTTGACCTTCACACATTGAAGTTTTTTAGGTTTTAGTCCTGCGTCAGTCCTCTGTACTCCGTGTTGTCATCATCAGTGATGAGGCTGACAATTGCAGAGTCATCAGAGAACTGCAGGACACAGCTGTCTGTATTGTGTCTAAAATCTGAAGTGTAGATGGTGAAGAGGAAGAGGGTTAGGACAGTTCCCTGGGGGGCTCCCACACTGGAGGTCAGAAGGTCAGAGACACAGTCCCGGTTTCTCACAAACTGGGGCTGGTTAGTAAGGTAGCCCAGATAGCAGCCATGTCAGAGTCCACGCTGGCCAACTCCAGTTTGTCCCTCAGAAGCAGTGGACGTATAGTATTGAAAACACTGAAGAAATTGAAAAACAGAATCCTCACAGTGCTGCCGGGCTTCTCCAGGTGAGTCAGAGTGCAGTGAAGCAAGAAGATCACAGTGTTCTCCACTCCTATGCCAGGTCAATAGGCAAACTGCAGTGGGTCCATTGCTGAGCTCACCACAGAGCAGAGG
The DNA here is from genome assembly GCA_028564865.1 of Zenarchopterus dispar. Taxonomy (NCBI): domain Eukaryota; kingdom Metazoa; phylum Chordata; class Actinopteri; order Beloniformes; family Zenarchopteridae; genus Zenarchopterus; species Zenarchopterus dispar. The sequence goes on along the minus strand of JAOWBL010000806.1, from coordinate 4,784 downwards.
TGACGCAAGACCAGTCTCTTCAGTGTCTTCATTAGGTGGGACATGAGTGCCATGGGTCTGAAGCTGTTGAGTTCTTTGGCGTGCTGTGTCTTAGGAACTGGTACCATGCAAGAGGTCTTCCACAGACGTGGTACTACCCTCAGCTTGAGACTCTGATTGAAGAAATGCTCCATAACTCCAGAGTTTTTCTGCACACAACTGAATGAGCCTGGGGCTGATGTCATCTGGTCCAGCTGCCTTCCTTGCTTTCATCCTCTTTAGCGCTCTTCTCACCTGGGCTGTTATAAAGAACAAGGGTGGGCTGGGGGTGAGGTGATTCCGAGAGGCTGTGAAGTGTTGGGGTGATGGGATGCGTCAGGGGTGGGAAGGACTGGGGGAGTTGGGCATTGTCAAGGTGAGGGTATGGAGCTGCGTGGGGGTAGGAGAGGGTATTTGATCAAACCTATTAAAATGCTGATTTAGATCATTAGGATAAGGATAAGGATAATGGATAATCCACATATTGTCAGTACATATCTTAGGAAATACACTGAAACTTGTCCTCTGCTTTTAACCCATCACTAGTCAGACTAGGAGCAGTGGGCTGCTGAAGCGCCCGGGGAGCAGTTAGGGGTTAAGGGCCTTGCTCAGGGGCCTATAGTGGCTTGCCTTGGTTAACCCGGGGGATTGAACCTGGGTCCTCCTCGCCCAAACCCACCTCTGTAACCACTAGGCTACAACTCCCCACAAAAAAAAAGATTTTTTTCCCCAGCACCTGACGCAGACCTTGTTTGGCCGGGCGACGTCTGAGCCGGCATGTCATGTGTCTCATTGTCTCTCAACCCACTTCAGGTCCCCCTAAGCCAGAACAAGGAGTGCTTTGAAGCCGGAGATGGTCTTTAGGCTCCTCCACACCCCACTGATGTTCAGTTGTTGCAGCTGCTTCTCCATCTTCCTCCTGTAGCTGGCCTTCCCCTCTCTGATCTTCCTCCTCAGCTCCTTCTGTACAGTCCTCAGCTCCTCCTTATTCCCTGATCTAAAAGCTGTCTTCATGTCCTTAAGTAGAGCTTTAATACCTGAGGTAATCCATGGCTTGTTTGAAAAACACCAAACCGACTGGGGGGGGGTGCAGTGTTTTCAAAGCAAAAGTTTATGTATTCTGTGATGCAGTCCGTAATAGCGTCGATGTCCTCCCCATGTAAGTCACAAGGCTCTGTCTACATAGTGGTGTTGAAACAGTCCCTCAGATTTTCCTCACTCTTAGTAGTCCACGTCTTCACCACATGTGGCACCACGGGCTGTCTGTGTACGACAGGCTTATACACAGGCTGCAGATGAACAATTTTGTGGTCATCTCTTCCTAGGGGACAGTGGGGATGGTGAATGTGGCTCCTTGGTGTTGGCATAGAATAAGTCTAGTATGTTATTGTCTCTGGTTGGGCAGGTGACATACTGAATGTATGTGGGCAGAACAGATGAGGGAGGAGCCATACATTTCCCATTGTGACAGAGGGGAGAACAGGTCTGAACCACCTCTTTTTTCCCTGAGCTTTTTTCCAGCAGGGCATCCTCAGCGCATCTTCCAAACTACCTCGGATAGGATCTCATGTCTGTCCTGTGGGAACACTACAGTGCTCTGCAGCGATATCAGCTGGTCTCTACTGTAAACTGTCACCACAAACAGTGCATTGCACATTTTCGCTAGAATATTAGAATTTTAAGCTCCTGATAAATTAGGGCAAAAAGTGACGTGTGTCTTGAGAGATGACATATGTACAAAAAAAAGTAAAACAGACAGCCAAAAGTTATAGAAATTAATTAGAAAAGTAAAAGAGACAGAAGCTGTTGTAACTAGCAGCCAGATCCCTCAGCATACAGTCAATCAAATACCCTCAGACAGAATTCACAAGCTCTATCAGATCCATGAAGCCAAGAAGCTGATGGACACCATCATTTTTGGTACTGCGAGGCCCGACAGACTCAAGTCTCAAGTGTCCGACATCTCCGTGATTTTCCCTGTTGCTAGAATCCCTAATCCAGCATTTCCACTGGAACAGAAGTCTTCACCACTGCTGCGAGTCTCTCCTTGGCCAGGAAGCGGCTCCAGCAGAGTTGTGTCCACAGTGGGAAAAACACGTCTTTCTTGACTGACGATCTCTCCGGTTTCCCACGCTTTGGATCCTCTCTGTGGTGTCTGTAACAACACCTGGACCTAACTTGGAACAAGGTCTGAAGTGGCAGTGGGCTTTATTCCATCCCAGAGTGCCTGGACTGAGGTTAGTGCCAGTGGTCATGGACAGCGGAGGTCCCCTCCAACTTGCATTGTAACATCAAACTAGACATTAAGTTCAATGTCCTCAATCTGCGGGATTTCCCTCTTCTACCCACAGCGGGTGAATCCCAGCCTTTTTGCTCATCTGCTCTGTCATCCTGGGGCCTCAGCTAACCTCCAACATAACCTCCACATGAACGCGCAGCCCACGTCAACAGACACAGCACCACTCTTGAGTTTACACCGGCACCTGGACAAGGAGGCACAGCTCTGAATCACACAGTGCCACACTCACCCTCTGTTGCTGTTCGTGGCAGAGCGTCTGGGCCCTCTGGACCAGAGACATGCAGGGAAACTATTACCTCCATCATCCCCTCACCCCCTATTTTCCTGAACTACAGCAATAGTTGAGGACTCAGTCATTAGAAATGTGTGGGGGTTTTTTTTGTTTTTTTCTTTAACTCTGTCACCCACTGTTTTCCAGATGCCACAGTCACGGTAACCCTGGATAAACTTTTGGGGCTGCTGTGCTCATTTCCATCCTTGATCAACAGACTGGTTTTACATGTGGCTTTTAATGCCACCTCCCATGGACAATCTGAGCTAACCAAAAAGGATTTTAAAGAGCTTTCTGAATGACTGTGATTTGTCTGTTTTTATTTCTGCACTTCTTTCTGTTATATTATTGATATGTTATCTGTTGAATCTTCTTGTAGTTTATGCGATCACCAACCATCATGACTTCCATATAAGGGGTTCTTCCATATAAGGAGTTGTGTTTCTCTCTGCTACAGCTTGCACACCATATAGAATGAACTACACCCAATAAATCACATACCTATAACAGATGGAGCTTCTTAGGCTACACATATGGAAAAGTACTGATACATCTGAGGAAGTGTCCACCCTCTGTGAAGGTAGGACCAAGACTCTTCTACTGCTTCTACTAGTAAAAAGGCTGTTTTTCTGTAGTTCTGGGCTTCTTTGTTTCGATTCCATGTGTAGTTTAGAGAGACTGAAGCCCCAGCACTGGCTCAGTAAATATTCTCTGCATATGCATAGAAATAAAAACAAAGCTTGACTCAAAAGTATATTAGTCTATCATTTTGTCATTAATGTACAAATGATCCCGGTTAGAAGAAGAATTAAGAAAGTTTATCCATCGACAAACTGGGGGCTCATCCAGGATACCTGGAAAGTATTTGTTACACCAAAGGAACAACTTTTACAGCCGGCAGACGCAATAAACTAGTGGTAAGTAGAAAACGTTTTGAGAAATTTCTGCACACCCCTCAGGGGATGGGTTTGACTGTGAAGGCTTGATCCAGCGGTGCGTTTTGTTAAATGAAATGCACAGAGAATGGTTACAGAATAATTATTAAATCAAGGCTGAGAAAAACAAGTGAAAAAGTGTTAAGAACAGAAGTGATGGGTTCAGTTTAAAGGCCAGTGGAGACTGATCACCTCCCAAAAGCTAACCCTGTCTCCAAGTTTGGGTTTAGAGGCCCCTCATTCAAGTGAATGTAAAAACTGCTAATTCTGAATAAAGATCTGAATCAGGTTTTAAATGGTCCCGCGTTCTCATTTAGTTGTTGGGCGTTATTTTAAAAAAAAATCACCTGTTCCAAATTGAAAGGTTTGTCACAATTATGTGTTTGTTTATCCAGGGGGATCAGCCTCAGTAATAAAACAGCAAGAGAATCAATATTACGTTTAACAAAATTTAACACAATAATCAGATATATCAAAATACCTTAATACAGAGAATCAGTTTACTGTCAGTGCTGGGCCACCATCCAGTCACCTTTAAGAGTTAGCTGAAAATGGCTCCAAATCAACAAAGCACTATCCATTTATCCTTTTCTCTAAAAAAGGGGAGGTTACATTATGGTTTATGATTATTATGTTTAAGTGAACTGCAGGCATGTAAGTGTGGAACTGCCAGGAAACATCTCCCCTCAAAGTTATAGGTAATTAAGCCATAAAAAGTGTTATCAGTACACAAACAGCAAAAGAGAACGCTAATGACCACAGATAAAGGGACATTCTGTATAACTAAAAGCCTCTACCATAAAATCATTCACCAACAGGCCTCCGCCATAAAGTTATTCATCAACAATCCCCCTGTTGAGGTGGCCACATGCTGTAGTGGCTTGGTCTTGATGTCTTATTACCTAATACACAGTACTTTGAAATAAGTCTAATACCCATACCAATGAATCGAAGATGAGAAGCCACGAAGAATCAAAGAAGAGACAGGATCAGCTGGTTCACGGTCCAATGATGGTTTATTGTAGAGTTACAATTCACCATACATGAGAAGTCTGAAATCTGACTGAAAGTTTCCAGCTTTTATACAATTCGGGGCCTGAGGCTGCTCCTCCCCAGGCCTCACCTGCCATTTGGTATATTTCCCCCTGTTTTCCACCATTATACATTACATATTATTTTTACCTGAGGTTGACCATGACATTCTACGTTTTTTAAATAATCAACTCACACAATCTCCCTGCCCCTAGGCAGGTGGGGCCTT
>JAOWBL010000805.1:0-15000 GCA_028564865.1 Zenarchopterus dispar | reverse complement strand
TGACACGGCTTGAAGAGTACTCTACTGTTGTCATGAAAGGATGGGTTTTTGGTTTCTTTTTTTTCTGTATTCTTTAACCAAATTACATACAACATTTCATTTGAATTATTGTAAAACCTGAGGGTTTTCAGAGGATGAAAAAGTTGTTTTTGTATGTGTGTCTTTTTGGCTGAAACAGATGATTGATTTCCTTGACATGCTATTCATGCTGCCAACTGCTCCTCTTTACCCCTCTCATTGTACACACTTGGCTTTTGTTCTTGTATTGTGTGTATCGTATCACATCATAAAGTAGTCAGGTCCTAGTCCATTTGGGCAACTAGGCATTTTTTTGTTTATGGTAGGCCACACTTTTCTCCAAGGTGCTCAACTACTCAGCTTGACAACATTACAGGTGGACTTTAGAAATTATCTAGAAATGATACAAATATTCCTTAGCATGGGACCAGCTGCCTTGGTATTTGGTATTCCTTAACCCTCTCATCCCAGTCTATGCAAACCAATCCTTTTTGTTTATGTAAAACTGCCTCAACTCTTCTTGGTCGTCTTGGCTTGACTGAGGCTTGCTTCAAGAATGTTTGTTGTTGTTGGGATGATGTGGCAGTTATTTGTCCCAGACTGTTTCAGGTAGTTCTTGTGCTTCATAACAGTAGTTGAGTCATGTGATTAAACAGCTGTTGCGATAACTTCTCTGTCTCAAGTCAGTGATTGTTTTAGCAGGTATATTTTTAACTTGGCCAAATTAAAAGATTTTGAGGAAGGTGATGCTGAGTTGGAATGGATGAGATGATGGATTTTGGTGTCAAATGCAAAACTCTTGTAGGCATTTACGGTGCTTTTACATCTCAGTTCACTTACTCTAGACTGAATCAATTCATGTTTATGAACCATTAGTTGGAGTGAGAGAAGAGAATGCAGAGGATAGGGTTAGAATTTTTGTCGACTACATTGATTTTATTTGTCGCAGCCCTACTTGTTATCAACACAATTTGAAGGATGCATTTCCTTATCGATTTTTGATACCCAGCCTGAATAGTAATACAAAATTGTCAACTGCAGCATTTTGTTAATCTTGTGGAAACAAAAGTCTAGAGCCTTAAAATATGTGTTCCTACTGTATGCTTTCAGTTATTTATCACCAATTGATTTAGATCAAGACCACATCTTTTCAAGAACGTCAGTCAGATCATTTCTGTCCCACCTGAGTGCAATATTGCATTCACTGTGGACAGAATGAGTCAAAAAAAAAAAACAACCAGAAAATCAATTTGAGTTTGTTGTAAACAGACCAAAGCAGTTATTTGCATCTTTAATCTTGAGGAATTAATTGCACCTGTGTTGCTAGTGCCTGATTTCTACATCTAAAAGTTCAGGATAACTACAACAGGTAGCTTAAATTTAAGTCTGTTTCAAATCCACAATGTTTTTCCATTAAAAAAAACCCAAAAAAACTCAAAATCGAAAACCAGGTTGTGTTGTATCATATAAGTGGGAGAAGTGGGAAAAACTATTAATTCATAGTTCAGTAGTATCCCGGAAACATGATATGCTGGTGACAGACTTTTTTGCTGACATTCATTTATTCATCCTCTGTGACACACTGCCCTCAATTTTCTCCCTTTTTTCCCCAATTTTTCTTGCCAGTTTTTGTGCAGCTTCCTGTATATACTTGGTTGAACCAACGCTCATTTAATAGTCTGAGGTCAAGTACTCTTATGCCTCTGCTTGATGAAATTTGTCAGTGTGGCGCACACCTGAAATAAGATAATTTCATCATAGAACATAAAGATCATACAGCCATCCAAAGTCTGTATGGAAGAGATGTGCTGATAAAATTATTAATTAATTTATTTTTGGATACTGATTCAGACACTTGCGCTTCAGTTACCAGAGTAGTGACCTTATACCTTTATTTCATGTACTTATATATATTTCGTCCACACCCCACCCCTAACAAGTTAAACATTTTTTTAAAACATCAAAATAAAGAAATCCAGGAATTAAAACGGGGGGTAGGTATTCCTGGTCCTTGAGTGCCACTGTCCTGGATGTTTGAAATGTCTCCTTGCATCAACACACGGGATTCAAATTAATGTCATCAGTGTCTATACAGGTCTGTTAATGAGATATTTATTTGTATCAGGGTGTGGTGAAACAGGGAAAAATCTAAAACATGCAGGACAGCAGTGGTCAGGACAGCGGGACCAGGTTTCTCTACCTTGAATTAAAGTGAAGTCACAACTCTGTTAAATAAAACGGAATTTATTTTTTAACATGTGAATGGACTGGGGGTGCAAACGTCTGTCCTAAACCTGATATTTGTTGAATTTCTTTTAGATGACATGAAGTATGATTGATCAATTTATTGTTTGGAAAGAATAGTTTCAAAGACTTATATTTTTGACTTGGGAAATTATACTCTCATTGCTCTGGTTTCTGGCTTTCTTTTGGAAATTTCTGTCACTCTCAAAAAGCATTCCAGAGTTTGCTGCTCCAGTATGTCCTCCTTTCCCTTTTACTTGATAAACTTGTGCATTTTCACATGATCCTCAAAGTTTTAAAACAAGTTGTGCTACTTTTGATAAAATTCAAGATGCCGCCTCTGGAAAGTGCATAATGCATTGCTGGATCGTTGGCTCTAAGTTTATAGTGGCATAATTGCAAGAGAAACCTCAGCTGGCTGAAGAACTGCATCTGTACCTCACAGGGCTCTTTGTTTTACTCAGTGTGGTGCTGTGATTTGCCATTTTCTGTCTCTTTATAGCAAATGTCCTGTATGTCAGAAGGCATTATTTCACAATTTCTGCATCTGCAGTTTTTAGTGTACAAATATATCAGAGTATTCACTTCATTGGCATAGCAGGAGGTTTCATTATCAGAGTGGGTTGCCCTGACAAGTGTGGTAGGTGAAACTATTGCTTTTTTTTTTTTTTTTTTTTTTAAACCTTAGATCTATAGACTGAATAAAACAGTGACAGAAGCATTTGGTCATGTGACCCATGGGTTTCTGAAGAGTGATTTTGAAATCCGTTTTTTTTTTTTCTTGCGGGGTGCAGCCATGTTTATTGTGAAGCCAGCAAACACGCCTACCGTATGTCAATCAAAGTTAGCTTTGCACCCAGCTAATACCATGCAACGTGTTCAGTCGATGGCTAAATCAAAACTGACTGTCGTGTTTACCCGACGCTGGGTTAATAGAAATAGGAGGTTGCCTTGCTAAGCATGGTAGCACGATGATTCTGGATGAGGAAGTAATATTGACTAACCATTGGCTGAGCTGACTGTCAATCAATCATACTAGAAATAAATTTAGTGATTAATATAAACTCTACTTGCATGGTACAAAAAAATTTACCTCCCCCCCTAAGAGTTGTCATGGATGTGAAATCATCTGAGACCAATACGGTTTTTTGAACCAGTAAATATGTTTATATTTGCTCTAAAGTTGGACAATCTAACATGGAGGTCAATGGAGATTGACTCGCTTTTGCCACCAGCCTGTAGTGGTCAGCCGAGGAACTACAACAAACCGTAGTTACACAGGACCCTCAATGCAAAAGTGAAATAGTTAGGGGGTTGATTAGACCCCGGTATTATCCCTGGATAAAGAACATGCGGACAATGAAAACGCAAGGCGTGTTATTGCCTCCCCAGTGCCTGAAGCCAAGTTGAGGGGAGGCAAGATGAGTCGGGAGGTGTTATCGAGTGGTGCTACGTAACATGGCTGTCTTTTTGTGTTAGCTTCGCTGGCTTCATCAACATCGAAAGAGTTGGCTGATGCCGGAGATGGAGCGGGTGATGAATCCACTCTGAATAACAATGGTATTTGTGTAGTGACTTCCCCCAAATTGTTTTGCACTAATATGACCAGCAGTTATCCTGTGCCACTCCTGCTGTTGTGCCTGTTGAACACAAATAACTTCTTTCTAAGGCTCTTCAGTTTGTTAATGACTCGAGTTTTGTGTCTTGCGAAGGTAAGGTCTACCATTTTAGTGACCAGTTGCAGATTATGTTTCTGTAATATGCTGATTTATGACAGCCACAGCTCTGAGGATAAGGAACTCACACACATCCTTGTCTTGACATCAACAAATCCCTCCCATAACCAAAGGTAGTCCTGCCCCACCCCTTGTCAGTTATGTTTACATTAGTCCTTACCCACCATTAAGTGTCCCCTCAAAGATGAGTTATTGGCAGGACCAGCTGACATGCCAGCACACATCAGTTAATGTAAAAAGGACAGGTGACACGCTAGAGTCATGTTAAATGCAAGATATCTGTCAGTCTAAAAGGGGCTTGTGTTGTAAGTAAAATAAATTTGTGAATTAGAGATTTTTTTTTCTCATAAGCTCATTATTTACATCACAATGTGTCCTGCGATAGCCATTGTCCCAGAGGTTAACCATCATCACTTTGTGGATCAGATTTGAGATTTAAGCTCTGTAACAGACCTTGTCAAATAATACTGTTTTGATCGTGAATTGTGCACATGAGGGAGGCATGCTGAACAACACCACAATATACCACAAATAACTGCAGAGATGGGGTAAAGGTGAGACTGAAGGTCAAGGAAACCAAAGTGTACTTAGTAAAAGCAGAGGCGACTTGATGCTTAAAATCAATATCATTCTGGTATCTATTGAAACACTTCAATACCACTGAGTATCACAACACAATCATCTCTGTATTTTGAGTCCTAATTTTGATCATTCACAGTGATACCTTTGCTATTAGGCCACACTGTATCACACCACTTCATTCTTGACATCAATATCCTGCCTAACTTTCACCCAGGCTTCTGGAAATTATGTCAGTCCAGTACATCCTGTAGTGGAGTAAGTCAGCATTTTGTGGATAATTTCTCATTTCTTACTCTGCCTTGGGTCATCTTGTTCACAGTGTCATTTGTTTTGGACAAACATTGTATTTCACTTTGTCAAATCTTGCTCTGCTGGGCTACTGTCATCTGTGGAGGGGGAATACTATAGCTGACTATCTGGTACTGTGAGTAGCTACAGTGCAAATATTGTAAATGACTACTGGAGTGAAGGATGCGAAAAAAAGAGCCAGGAAAGATGGCTGCCTGAATTTCACTCAAACCGTCAAAGCCTAAGCAGGAAAACTATGTAGAAGGATTTGGTAGCTATTGTTGACATGTTTTTGGTTGTTTGGAATATCCATTTCTCTAGTTTCAGTTCTTGACTTCTAAAGCTGGCAGCTATGAATGGCAGATGGGGTTTAAATTACGGAGTGGATTTTGTCCTAATCTTGAAAAAATAAAATTCCACATTATAGGGTTTGTTATTCACTCTATCTTTGTCATTATACGTGCCGTCATTACTCAGTACAACAACATCCAAGATGTACTGTTGAGCATGCCATATTTCCTGTATACTTGGAAACTTCTTTGCATAACCTGAGACATATTTGCTGCTCTTAATGTTTGCATTTTCAGTATATTATCAGTTAACAGCTGTTGTTTTGGGTATCTGTCTTAACTAACCCAAAACCACTTGCATGTAAAGTTGAAAATCTTTGAGATTTTTTCAAAATAAAGTCTAACAATGATGTGAGGTAACACACTGGTGAATAAGAGCACACATGAATTTGTCTTGCCTTGTAGAGGGAGCATGTGTGTGGGGGCTGGTGTGATCTCTCAGTACTGGATGTTTAGCTGAGGTTTGGTCAGACACAGGTGGACGCTCTGCGATCATGGAGATCCTGTTGAAACCCCAGACTGTGTCATCTTTGTGCAGGTCTATATATGTGTATGTGAAACCCTCCACCTTCTCTCCTTCTGGCTAAAAGACATGGTGGGTGGACATCTTTGCAAATGCCACAGATTTTTTTTTTTAATGTGCTTCGAACTGTGATGGCTTTTCAAAATCTTTGTGTCCAGAAAACAAATTTAGACAATTTTCTGATTAAATCACATTTAATGATTTTGGTTATGCATCAGTTTCTCTTTCAACTATATTATCATTAGAGTAGAGTTAGTTAAAAAAGTAATATAAAACTATCCCACCAGCGGTTCAGAATAAACATCTACTTCGTATAAAACATACCTTAATTTACGTTTCAACAAGTACTTCTCAAGAGGTTATGCGCTGGACCGGTGAGAAAGTTTCCTGTTTTTAGGAATGCTTTGTTTTTTTCAGAGATTTAAAATTTATTCACAAATAAGATTTTAAAAAAGAGATTTTTTTTCCCCTGTTTAGCTGCGTTGCCTTGGCCTGTGTTGTCTTGTTTCTGTGCTGATGTTTTGTTTTCTTAGGGAAACACAAGCATGTGAGTAGGACAGAGATCATTCAGGAATTGTTGATTTCTGAGAGTGTTGGTGTATAGAGCATTTTTGAGATTGCTTTAATGATAATATGGAGGGGCAATAAGTTGAGCAGGAAACCTCACCAGCTGTGTCTTCAATGATGGCAAAGCGAGCAACTTTTCTGTGGTGTTCAGAGGAAGAAAAGAGTCAGGTGTAGCTCATTTTAAAACACTAATTTTGCCATTGAAAGCCAAATTACCTCAAGAAAATCACAAACCCACAGGTCTAGGCTCCTGTTGTCTGTCACCACCCAGAACTGAGTGAAGTTGAACAATTTGAGCATCCACCTGCTAACAAACAACCTACCAAGAATGTTACTAAACTTCCAGGGGACTCTAAATGAGCAACAAAAACAATGGTATCCATCCCCTGGTTCATCGCATGACTTGTGAAGTTGAAGTTTTGATGAAGAAATATTGGCCAAAGTATTTTTGGTAAGGCGTCGTTCTTATGTGGGATGCTATACTTTAGCTGGTTTTTATAAATAATTAACAATTTACATTCAGGAAAGCAGTTTACATATCTATACCAACACAGTCCTGTATTAGGAAAAAGCATTAAGAGATATCAGATGAGGAACAGTTTACTGGTGTTTTTACAGTACTTGTATTGTACCTCGTGTCAGCTCTTGATTTTTAGTTGGTGTGAAGTTGTGCTTTGCCTTTGTCCACAGTATAACTTGGCAGCAAGTGTTCCATACATTGGTTGGCATTGCTGCACATTAGCCACATGTGCACCTTTTTTAACATGTCAATGTACATTTTACTGGCATGCAGGGGAGGTACCTGCAGTACCTGATGTTCCTACTGATGTGCACAGACCTCCGATGTACTCTCTGATGTTTCAATGTTAACAGCATCAAACTCGGTGAGGAGAACATGCATAGACCTGCCCCAGTAATCAGCAACAATCCCTCCAGACACGCATAATGAACAGCACAGTAGTAAAATAACAATGGCACCTTGCTACGGTTTCATACAAACAACGTGAAAAGTTTAGGCAGTTTGTGCAGTTTGATCCTCAAATCATGGTCTTCCTGCTTGAGAGGGTTTTTTTGGTAGTTGTTGTTTTTTTGCAATCCTCACCACAAACCCAGGTTTGTTTGCTCCACAACCTAGGTTAGAATGTGCAAAGATCTGCGTGGATTAGTTAGATCCACACATGGACATCAGCTCTGCCTTGGCTGGACTTCCTCCAATCAATACTTTGTCTGGACCAGAGGCCCAACCTCAGACCTAGCTGACCTGCTTGATTCACATGACTGAAGATAATCACAAAGTCTCAACCTCCACTTAAGTATTAAAAGTGTACAAAATAGGGTGAAGTTTTGTTTAAGAGAGTATCTAAAATTAGGCAGAGAGGTGTTTTTAGTTAAAAGCAAAGACTTTTAATTTGGTTTTAAAGATTAAACATTGCCATATTTGTAGCATACTTAAGCTACATGAAAAGTTAAATTCAGCAGAGGGCAGTTTGATGATTTAAACCTATCTCACCTTGTTTGGCGTGAACTGGGTGCCACCAACTGACCAGTCCCTGCAAATTTAAAGCAGGATTTATGCTTTTATGTTGCAGCCATGCATGTAGACTATGTACTGTCTTACCTACATCATTGTTGATGTTTGTGTTGCTTTGTAATTAGACCACCAAATGCAAGGTGGCAGCGCATGTCATTTTTGCATTTTGCAGGGTGGAGCTTCATTTAATTTACTTCCTTTGTGTAGCTCAAATATACTAAAAGATTCTTGCTGCAGCCGTTGAAATGAGTGTTAGAAGTCTGTTGCTATTGGGGAGGCCAGTGAGGAGTGCATTACAGAACTGACCATGGATGAACCTTTCCAAATCCTTCTTTTTTCAATTTAACTATGGTTCTGTCCAAAACCACCCCCTAATCACTATATATGTCCCTATGTCTCATGATTGCCATTGTGTATTCAGACAGCAGTCAGAATATGTAGTGAAAATTCTTTATCCTTATACGGTCCGCTCAAGTTATCCCCCAGTGGATTATGAAAAGTAATGAACAACCAATGGACACTACTCAAGCACTGGTACTGTCTTGTGTTGCTTGAAATAAGAGAGGGGGGGGGACATTAATCAAGATAAGTGAGATGTATTCAAGTTTTGATTGTATGCTGAAGTTAGTTTTATTATATTTAAAATCCTGAGTGTTTAATAACTCTGGTGTCATCAAATAAAATATGTCTGACAGCTTCTGCTATACCCTGAAAGCCTGGGTCACTTTTGCTCTCTGTGTAGAAGTTTTTATTCTCCATATTCTCCATCAAATTAGATTCTACAACACCAGGGCTATTAGATTTCCTGAGTCACTGTTCATTTGGATGTCATTCAGAATCTTTGACAGAAGTTAAAGTGCTATGATATGAGTGGAGGCATGATTAATGGGTTGTCAAGGATGTTATTCATCCTAAAGAAGTGTTGTTTTTTTTAAATTTAAAAACAACCTGCCCAAGAAAATGGTCAAATGGTTAAAAGTTTGGAAATTAAGATATCTGTAAAAGAAACAGTTGAACAAGAAGGTATAAAGCACAAATACACAAAGAAACTTAAATGAATTTAATTTACCTTTAATTTCCTTGAATTTCCATGACTTTTATAGATTGATGCTTTTGTTGTCTGTAGTTCAGTGTTGCTTCACGTAATTTCTCACAGTCCTACAAATGTGTAACCTGTAATTCACAACTATCTCTCACAGAACAAAAGATCTTAAATAATTTAAAAATGTTAAGACCTTATAAGTAACAGTGCAGTACACAGGAAAAATACAGAGAAATACTGCTGAACAAACTGAATTTTGACCTAAAAAGGACATTTAGAAACCTCCCACTGTTGTTGCACCATCTCTCAATTTGCACATTGTTTTGATTGAACTTTCATCAGTCTTATTATAATCAGTATTAGCTATGAATGTCCAGATCATAAATGAGCAGACTACGTTTGCTTTTTCTGACCAGTTTTTTGGCAAATAATTCAATTGCAATTTGATTTATTATCAATCATCTAATTTCTAACTTGTTGGAGTCTTATCATATTGACCCATGTGGTAAATATTGCCATTTCTAGGCAGCTATTCTTCAACTGAGAGTCATCATCAGTGAATGCTGAGTGTAGGTATGATTCAGTGGTCCTGCTTGAGCACAAATCAGTTGTTGGGGTGTAAAACTTTTATTTATTGATTGATTGATTGATTGATCGCTTACTTGCTTGCTCCATCTCAACTTCTTACATTCTGTAGAATATTCTGGCAGGTGGATCTTTGTCAAAAGTTCTGGTAAAGTCTTTAAACCCATGTTTAGTCTCTGTGTTGATAGTGCATCCTTAGAGAAGACGTGCATACTAGAGTTGGTTATTTTCAAGTGTGTTCAATCGTTTTTCTCATATGGTGTAACCCTCACAAAAAATGAAGAAATTATTAGTTTTATTAGGAGTAGTCTAAACATAACTTTTCACATTTGTTATGCAGCAGACTATGGTGTTTTCTTCAATAGAAATAGAAAATAAAATGGAAAAAACCCCAAATAAAGTAAAGCTACAGCAATCAAAAAACATGTACACTCTCTATGAGACAAAACCAATATTTACAGACTCGAATTTATTGCACAAATATCAAACACTTTGACTATTGAAAGTTAAGCAGAGTGACGGCCTGAGGGAAGAAACCGTCTTTGTGATGGGTGATTTTTGGTGCACAGGGCTCTGTAGTGCCTTACAGACGGGAGAAGTGTGAAAAGTTTGTGTGCAGGGTGTGAGGGGTCTGCAGAAATGTTCTTGCCCTGGATCAATACAGGTTCTTTTTTTTTTTTTTTTTTTAATTAATTCAGTACAGGTTCTTGATGGAGGGAAGGTTGGCCCCATTATTTTCTTTTTCTGCAGACCCTACAGTCTGTTGCGTTCTGTACTTGTCCTGTTTGGTTGTCCATCCAAACCAGACAGTGATGGAAGAGCAGAGGACAGACTGGATGATGGCAGAGTAGAAGGTGATGAGCAGCTTCTGGGGAAGGTTGAACTCCCTGAGCTGTCTCGGACGCGACTTATTAGGGACAGTGCCAGTAATGATCTCAGAAAGTTATAGAAACCTGGTGGGGGTTTACTCCTAAAGTCCACTATTATCTTCTGTCTTGAGACATTTTATCTCCAGGGGTTTCTGACTGCACCACTGGACCATCTGTTCCACTTCCTGTCTGGATACAGACTAATCACAATCCTGGATCAGTCCAATCACCAATTCAGTTGTGTTTCTGACATTCTCATTAGATGCTTTGTTGCTGACGAATGGGTCATTGAAGTTTGGCCATGATAGATGATCTGCGTAATGTCCTTTTTGTTTTTTTCTTCTTCCCTTCTTAAGCAGCTTTTTAAAACTATATTTTTGGTTAGAAATCTCAATAGAGGGCAGTGTTTGGTACACCATTGCATCTGCATGTGTTGCTGTCACCTAGTGAAATGATCTTAACAGTTTATTATTAAAAACACTGAAAAGGTGTCTTTCTGTACTGCTGGCTGCTTTTTCCCAGGACATTTTTCTTCAGATTAGTGACCACATACAATCATATATTAGAGCATTATCAAAACTCTTCAGTGTGACATCTGCAGGGCTATGGCTCATTTATCAACATAAGCAATTAAACAATGGAAATTGGTGGGAAAAAAACCCAAATATATTTCATCATCACTGAAGTAGCAGTTGGCCAGTAGAGTCTCACTTTAGGAAGGGGTTTTATGCCATGAGCTGTGGGATTGATTGACAGCACGGCTGGCTCACAAAAACAGCCAAACCAGGGCAACTTGGATATATATCCTCTACAATTAATCTTTAAAGAGACTGAAATCGTGACTACTGACACAATTAGTTTGCCTTCTGAGGTTAATGAAGTGGTTTTGAGTTGAAAATATTGTCAGGAATCCAAGAGACCTGTGGAAACATGTAACCACCTGACACAGTATGATGAAGAGGCAATGATACTGAATGACAGGTTTACCTGAATGGAAACATTTCCTCTCTCCCGCTGCTGCAAGTTAGCAAAAATATGGGGTTTGCATATAAAAGCTGTTAAAACAAAACAAAAAGTCTGTACTGTTTGGCTTGGGATAAACAGATGAGTCAAAATGCACATACTATCTGGCCAATTTTTCACGTAGAGGTGAAGCTTACTTAAATATTGTTTGAAAACCGGTAGTGTATTCTATGAGCCTCTTTAACCATACTGATTATGCTTAGCATTTAGACAAATATTTGGGATTTGTTTTTCCACACATTTCCCATTGACTTGCTCTGAAAGCTCCACACCCAGATCAGAGTCAGAATAGTTTCAAACGGAGCAATAGGTGCTCTGCAAGTCCTGCAGCTCTGTTAGCAGTTTGGATATAAAATCAGGAATAAAGAGATGGATGGCGGGAGCAACCAACAGACAGGGGAAAGGCTGAAGGTTCTGACAAATTCTGTTGAGTAAATGAGTATGAATGCTGGCTAAAGTTATTTTAACAGTATTTAAAGGTCTATATGGTATCATTATTTTCTCTCCTGCTGTGTTTAAAACTGTTGAATAAATTGATTTTGTGTGTGAAACTAGTTAAAAACAGCTTATTGAGGTTTTAGCTCATGTAATCAGGCATGACTCTTCAGGTGTGTCAGTTTAAAAAAAAAAAAAAAACTAAATAAATGTGAGGATAGTAGATTTTATTTCTGCTGCAATTGTGAAAATGTAGCTGAGTCATTATTGACATTAAGATCCTGAAGTAATCCAATATTCTCCATGCCATCTTGATATAGTTTTGGCGTTCTCTGCAGTAGCTGTTGTGGGAACTGAATCTTTTGAGAGTTCTGATATGTACCTTTTATCTAATGTCTTTTTTTTTTTTAAACTTTTACATCAGAAATGATGGAAGTTGTGAGCCGTTACAGGATCATACAGGTTCAAGACCCTACCATCTACATCATATGGTAGATTTTAAATGCTTCCTGGAGATTTTATTAGTTTCAGCAGTCTCCATCTGCTTAATACGACCATTAATCTGAATAACATCTATTTTTTCTATAATCACAGAATGTATCATTTTCTTCCATCACTGCAATATTTTAAAAAGTCAGGAGCATCCTTTCCCAAGCCAACACAGTGAAACTGATGCATTTAAGGCATTAAGGTTGCATTACCGTGGTGTTATTTTAGCTGGATATCCACATAACTGCCAAGAAAATGGTTTACTCTCAGTTCCCAGAGAGGGAAATAGATCTTTTGGTTTTCAAGCTCTTTTTATGTGGAAGCAGCTGTCGGTCTGGGTACAAAACGCTGTGTCCTGTCTTCACACTTGTGTGTCTGAGCAAGGCAGTACAGACAGCTTGCAAAAACTCCAATAAAACTGTAAAAAGCTGTAGCTATATTGCTGACTGTTTCTGTGACACTCAAAAAAAAAAAAAAAAGAAAGAAAAAAGAATAAAGCATGTATGGGTTTTCTAAATGTGTGCCAATGAAATGGAAAAAGAATATGTAGCTTTACACTCAAATAAGTAATTATGATGTCATGGCCAGTAAGTTTTTTTTCTTAAATGCCTATTAATGAAAGCACTTCAAAAATGATGCTGCGGGTGTTCGGTTTTTTTTGTTGTTTTTTTTTAATAAACAGTAATTCACACATCTAGAATCATTGATGATTTGAGGTAAATATGAGCAACTTACTGTAAACAGCCTGACACCAAACTCTGACTACAAGCTAATGTAAGTTTGTTTATTTATTTTTATACTAGATATACTCCTTTGTTTTTACTTTTGAATGTATTTCATAATAGTTTTTATCTTGCTTAATGGGTCCCTAATTCAGTAATAAAGACAGTTGATGATGATTTGGCTACACCTTTACTTATTCCTAAAACTATAAATTCCTTAATCTATGTTAAGTTGGAGATTTGTGAAAAAAGGCCTTTTGATCTGTTTTCAGATTGACTTCTTTATTGAATTGTTAAAAAATTGACCATATGCCTTAATTATTTTAATGCTGTAAGTCCTTTTGTTTTTCTGCTGGATTTTGATTAAATACATCTGTCCACTAAATTGAGACCAGATGCATAAACATCTGTAGCTTCATGTATAACTAAGTGTAAATGCAGAGAAGTCTATAAACAGTATTCCCTGCAGACCATGCTCCAAGTGTGTGCTTCTATTTTATAAATCTGAATTCTGATTAAATGTTATGCACACTTTTCTTTTCCCCACTTTTAACCATAATGACTTTTTTTCTGGATTTCCAGTGATGAGAGAGAAGCCCTATCTTTTCAGTTTATGTTCAGTCGAAAGAAAATTGCAAAAATGGTTGTGTAAGTAAATAAATGCTTAACAACATTTGCTTGTATGTGTGAGTGCATAAGTGCGAGAGAGAGAATCCCATTTGCACGTCCCTCCTCCCTGGATTCGTCTCCAAAATGGCCTCTGTCCTCCCGAAGTGAACACTGTTGAGCCGACTGGTAATTTGAGCTTTCTATTCATGGCCAGAGAAGTGAACAAGGAAGGGAAGGAGGAAGGGTGGGGAGGGAGTGAAGGAAAAGAGAGGCTTTCCGCCTTTGTATGGAGTTTACCTCCTTCATGTTCAGCTGGCCCTATTGGATTATTGACTCCCCTTTTGAGTAAAACGGGAGTATGCTGGCTATTTTTGGGAGGCTGCAATCTTGTACAGAGTTACTTCACAGGCCTCTGATAAAGCTGTGAATCAGGCGTTCAGGAACCAGTCCGTCTAAACTTAGATTTTAATTTGTGCTGGTATTCCCCCACTGTACTGAATAATGCTTAAATCGTAATGCTTCATGAAAAATCAAACTCTTCTGTCTTTCCTGTGACAAAAAGGCAGATGTAGCCCTTTATGTCCTTGTGTGTATTTGTGGAATTGAAGTTGCAACTGAAAGTTCAGCTCACAGACATTTATAGTTGTTTGCAACTGGATGAGGTTGACATTTTCACTTTGACAGTGAACACAGATAAATTGACCTTGACATTATCAAAAGTTTCCCATCCTGCTGTGGTTGCTTTGGTGCAGGAGCACGAGGGCAGCGCTCCTTGTATCCAGGGGACCATGACAGAAATGTCATGCATCCCGTTGCTGCACAACCAGATGGCTTTCACTTTCTCCGTCTTTGTTTGAATATTTTTGTTTGTTGTGAAAAGGAAGTTCTTGTTTTTAAATACCTGCATTGTGTCTTGTTTGTGAGATAACATATTTGCATGTGTTTGCCCAGAGAAGGACCTTTCTGTCTGTGAGACTGTTTCCTGGAAATGTGGACAAAGTACAGAAACATTTCTTCCTCTTGACAAGGTCACTGCCTCCAGCTCTGCTTTTGGTTTGAGATCTGAGCAGGAGAGTAAGCAAAGCCCAGTGTGGTCACATGACCGGGGGCGGGACCCCAAGATGAAACACTCCTTCCAGGTGTTTGGGAGAAAGGTGCCACCCTGTGGCTCTCTTTAGTACTGTAGCAAGGCGTGTGTGTGTGTGTGTGTGTGTGTGTGTGTATATATATATAAAATTTTTTTCTTTTTTTGGTGTCATGCAACTCTAAATTTTGTACCATGGTAAAAGTAAATATTTTCTCTACAAGAGGAACAATCTTACAACTAATTAGTTAAGAAAATCCTGCTTTCTTTTTCATATCTGCTGGTATTGTATGTCTGTGCACC
>JAOWBL010000804.1:0-16711 GCA_028564865.1 Zenarchopterus dispar | reverse complement strand
TTCTAGCCTCTGTAATAGGATGTCATGGTCGACTGTATCAAAAGCTGCACTGAGGTCAAGGAGAACAAGCACAGAGATGAGTCCACTATCAATTTTGAATTCTGTAAACAGCTGGCTATACCTCCCACACCCTCATCCATTCCACAGAGGGGAAATTCCACTGTCGTGACCTTAAGTGGCCCTCTAGACATTTGGACAATGACGAACAGACACAGAGCTTCTTCCAACTGCCAAGGCGCCCATCCTCACTCCATATCTTGCATTCTCCGGAGCCTGGGCATCGAAATGTTTTCCTCAAGCATCTTAGTAGATCTTAAAGGGCAACACACTCAGCCGTGAAAAACAGTCAAAATACTTACACTTTCCATAAATGCCCATAAGCTAGGCAATCATTCATGTTTTATAATGTTGTCCTTGGCAACATGGCGACACTTAAGGCCCCTGAAAGGAAAAACAAAAGAAAAATGACTTAACTTGCCCTTTCTTAATCTATCAATTTCTCCTAGAGCTTTTTGTCCTTCAAGTCTTGCGTCACATGTGGGCCTCCTGCTTAATAATGTAATTTTATCATTGTGAAAATCTCTGTGGAAATTTCTTGACTTTCAAAAGTGTATCTATCTATTGGCCTTTTGGCAAAAAGAAAAACAAAGAAAATGAGTATATATTGAAATATTACCAGAAACCATCCTGACACTTAAGTTTTCCTGCAATTTCTATAATTCACTCCTACATAAACAAAATGAGATGTTTACTAGCAGACGTAACATTTATGGAAGGCTCCATACGATCACTTAGTGATATTTAGCACTGCCTAGCACTCACTAAAGTCACCGAAGCGTCTACATCCTGCTGAGTGAGAGAAGGGACTGGTTTGCAGACAAACTGTGGGCATGGGATGTGGACTTAAGACCCATTGTTAGAGAAGCAGTTCAAATACCAGCATTTTGTTAATACCCCCACACTCTTATTCAGACACACTGCCTCTTCACATGCATATGGAGACACATGTACACGTCAGCACTCCTACCTTTGTGGCCTATTTTCAAGAAAACACCTCTGTCATTTCCAGTAGCTCCACTGTCTCCTAGTGTGTGTGCGTCAAGGAGCCAGTACAGTATATAACAGTGTGGTTCTTTTCTAGTAAGAGAGGTGAATTGTGCTGTACAATCATTTAACCCTCACTCCCTCCATGCCTCCTTCCCATGGCAATCCCAGTAAAACCTGGATTATTTTCATAACATGACGTATGGCTGCTGACTTTACAAGGTCCACTACGACTTCTTTGTTGTGACAGAGAGGAAGGGAGGGCAAAGAGAGACAAAAAAGGAAAGAAAGGCTAGGTCAGTCCAGCTTGCTGTCTCCCAAAAGGGCAGCATGTTCAAAATTATCAATGAAGGGTTTTAGAGCAAGGCGGAAAAATAAACTCACAAACCAACTCCTTTTCCTTTTTCATTTGCATTAGTTTGGTGCTACACAGGGGACTACTCCAGATGCAGTTCTCAACCAAACCTGGTGGCTTTCCCTTTCTGTCTGCTAATATCAGCTTTGTGTTGTGGGAAAGGTCAAATTCAGATGTGTTTGTATAGTTTGAGGACTCCCTTGCACTCCCTACAATGAAAGTGGCAATCCAAACGTAAATAAAAACAGAATGCAATTGAAAATCTTATGAACTCATTTTTATTCACATGAGAAAACGGAAACATATGGAATGTCTAAAATGAGACATTTAAAAACATTTACTAATTTTGAACTTGATTGCATCAGCACCTCTAAACAAGTTAGGACAGGGGTCATAAAGGCCTGGAAAAATAAGTGATACAAAAAAGAAACACCTGGAGAAACATGTTGCAGCCAACTGGGTTAAATGGTGACAGGTCAGTGATATGAGTGGTTGAAGAGGAGGGACAGTGTCTCAGCAGAAAAACTGAGTAGAAGCTCATCCATATGCAAACTAATCGAGAATCAACTTTTGAAAAATATTTGTCTATATACAGTTATGAAGACTTTGAATATCTCACCATTTATGGTACAGTTCTATCATGGTATAATAATATCATCAAAAGATTCTAAGAATGTGCCAAAATCTCTATGCAGGAGTGGCAAGGACAAAAATCAATTTTGGATACCTGTCTTCAGGCCCTCAGGCAATGCTCTGTAATGGAAATCACTGCATCAGCTCTGAAACACTTCCAAAAATCATTGTCTACAAACAGAGTTTGCTGTGTAATCCATAAAAGCTGGCCAATGCTGTATCATGTGAAGAGGAAGCCACATACAAATTTAAAATGGAATGGGGTAACATGGAAAAAAAATATATATATATATATTTTTTTAAACCAAGAAGGATGCCTTGTCCTCCAGACTTAAGAGGAGGGAGACCATCAGGCATTTCATTAACACTTAGTTCAAAAGTCTTTATCTCTTATGGTATGAAGGTGCATTAGTGCCTATGGTATGGGCAGCTTCCACAAATGAAAAGCAAATATAAATATTTTAGAACAACATGTGCTCCCATCCAGACAGTGTCTTTTACAGGAAAGGCTCTGCTTCTTTCATGAAGGCAATAGTAAACCAAAATCAACATCTGTGACAAAAGCACTGCAGAAGATACTGGGTGCTGAACTGTCCTGTCTGTGGTCCAGACCTTTTACAGACTGAAAACATTTGGCCCATTTTGAAATTAAAAACTAGAACTAAGAAGGTCCATGACTGTTGAGCAGCCTGAATCTAATGTAGAACAAGAATGGGACAATATTCCTTTACCAAAACTGGACTGTTGTAAAAGGAAGAAGGGATGCTGCACAATGAGCAACAATGCCCTGTCACAACTTTTTTGATTCAAAAATTACCTTTTTTTCTTAATATTTCATATTGTACAACTTTTAACATGTAAATAAGGGTTATTAAATTTAAAAATCATTGCATTTAATTGACTTTTTACACTTTATTCTAACTTTTCTTGGAATTTTGGTTGTAGATCTTATTCAAAACTGAATGATTTTAGGTGCTTCTTCCATCTTTAAAGGACTGTGCCTGCAGAATACTGCTGCACTCCATAAGTATGAGCTTATAGTTTTTCTTTTTGTTTTTTTTTTTAAATAAATGGTAGGTCCTCCCTCCCCCTCCAGAAAAAAAAAAGAAAAAAAAGGTTACTGGAGCAGGAGAAGGTTTTGCTTATTTAACAAGCCTAGCACACACCAATAATTTCCATCCCTGCAGTCCCTAATCTTATACCCATTGTCCATTCTGTTTAGCTCCTCTGTTCACTGATGAGAGGCAGTCAAATGATTGCATAATTTGACTGTGAAACATCCAGCAGCTGCCAAAGAGGAAGATGATTAATAAACTAGGTAATGCAATTTAAAAATTCTTGGACCTCTTTCAAAAGTAATGTATTAATTTGTTATCAACCTCTTGGAAAAACATTTTTGCAGCACCATATTACTTTGTTATCACAGCTGTAAAATTGTCAGTTGCATCCTCTTATCCTCCAAAATTGGGACTGAACTTAATTTCCCATCCTCTCTGTGGTGCATGATAAAATCAAAGCTGAAAGAATATTTCCTGCAGGCAAAGCCAACCTTTTAGCCATTTCTCTTCTGTGCTCAATGGATTGTACGAGGGGACTAATTCCATGAAAATTAATCAGCCCCCTTTTTGGGAGAGTGGGGGGTTAAGGTTGGAAGGGAGGAGTAGTTCCTTGATTTTTTTAACTTTTAATTTTATATTTAGAAGTAGTGATAATAAAATAATGTATGTCTGTGACTGGAAAGTATAATCGGTCTTTACTTATATTGAAATCACCATTTGTTTTAGTCTATTGCTGGGTGGCTCGGTGACAGACACTGGGGCAGGACAGAAGGGGGTGGAGGGGTTTTCGGGAGCTGCTGCATCAGCATGTGTGCAGTAATGTGATAGCAAGGCCTGGCCACACAAAGAAAACACAACCAGCACTCTAACAACTAAGCGGGACCCTGGGAGGGGCACCGGGGGGCTGTGAATGAATGGAGGGTGGGCTGTTGGGTAATTATGATGCCTCAAGTACTGCTGGAAATATCATGATGAAAGCTTTGAATGCAGAAGTGTGACCTTGAGGGAAAAATAAAGCAGAAAGGCTTTGCCAAAGCCTGCTAGTAAATCCAAGGTATTCCTTCTCCCTTTTTAATCTATTTTAGTGCCATATGTCCCCATTTTTAATTCCAACATGTGTATCATCCTTCAGTTTTATTACCTATAATAAATTGAATTGTTCAAGCTTGTCATCTTCTTTGCAGTCGAAGCAAAATGTGTCTTTCTGCTGTTTCCTTTCTAGAATGTGAAAGCTTATTTTGGCTGATACTTTTGAAAAGCCAAAGAACTTAATATTTGTTCACTGTAACTCGTGTTTATGACTGAAAGCAGAGGTTCATGCGGAGCCCTTGTAGGTAGAACTGCCCTCCTTAAAGCTAGACCTGTCCCACTTTCAAAGGAAATGCATGCATAATTTTGAGAGTAGTATGGTTGGCAAATGAAGGTGAGATTTCATGCTGCCTTCATTTGCTCAGCACAAATATACTGTCCCTGAGATGTTGTTTTTGCATTAGATTAATAGGAGGCTAAGGAAATATATGTAGCAAAGACATGAATAAAAGGTGGCACGTTAAAAGTAAATTTCAACCCTCTACCTAATAAAAACAATTACAAAGGACTACATTCTATTAACACATGCCATTAGAACTCATTTGAAAAAAATCCACACAGATATACAAGTAGTTAAGGTGTAGTTCTGTGAACTACTAAACTGTGTTTGTAGGCTGAGCAGAAGAGAGACTAACAAAAAGGAACTTAGCCATGATAAGCAGGAAATGGCTGGGAAGACAGCCATCTTTTTCAAAACATAACTTTGGTCATCCTCAGATATTGCTTTGTAAGATTTTGCTTCATAAGTCTGCATGATATTGATGTGATTATATGCAGTATATATTAGCAGGTGAATGTTTGTAATTAGTTCCACCATAGTGTAAATATATTTTTTTCCTGAATAAAAAACTCGCCACCATTTTGAAACAACTACCAATTTATTAGCAAATTACTGTTGAGACAATCATGCACATCACTGTGTCCTGTAAAACCATTGTTTTTTTCTTTTCTTTTTTTTATGCTGTCTCAGCCAGTATGTTTACATGGAGGACGTAGCTGAGGTACCATCATAGCCTGAGTAGGCTTTTTAATTGGAGTCTTTTCTTTGTCCTAGAATACATGCATGCAAAGAATATTGATTTATGGACCAAAGCATGTCAGATTTCACCTATATAGGTGGTTTTAAGACCCCTGTTAAGCTTGTTACTATTGAGCTTTTTTGATTGACTTATTATGCCAAACAACAGACCAGCAGATACAGTAAATATTAGGTTTAGCACATGGCAGCATATTTGGACAATGGCAAATTGTGAACTGAAGAGGCTTTACAGAGTCACATTGCATTCTATCAGCTTAGTCCAGTGCTTCTATCCTCCAGGACATAAACTATGGAGCATGTGGAGTGCGCAACGGTCAATTTCTGTCCAGCTGAATGTTTTACATGCAGTTCAACTTCGACCTCATTATCTCGGTGTGTTACTCTGACTATGACAACTTTGGTTTAGTTCAATTTTAGGCACACTAAAATAGCTACATGCATTTTAAACCAACAATTTCCATTGCACAAATGCAAGAATTGATTTTTTTCCTTAAGTCACATAGACATACATACTGACTATCTGATACATAAACTAAGTTAGGTTTTGGCAAATGATCTACTTACCTAGGAGAGTATTTGTGTTAAAATTCAGCCTTTCACAAAGTCAACCTCAAATACTGACCAGATATTGTACATGAAATGGTAAAAAACACACTGCAGTCTGATACTAGTCTGACAAAACAGTAACATGTGATGCTTTGTCAGCATATGGAAGCCAATAAGCTTGAAGAAACCCCAAAAGATCAAACATAAACATTTAAATAAGATGCCCCTTTTTAAACAGAATACCTCTGTTCCTTCATGTTGAATGAGGAAACCAAGCAACAGGACATAAGCTGAGCTTAATAAGGCAGAAGAGCCAATAATAAATTTAATTATTGAAATAAATAAAAGAAATGTTAATGAGCTGTGGAGGCAGAGAAAAGAAAAACTGCCCTGGTTAAGCACTCTAATCAAGTAAAAACAACAACAAAAACATTTTATTTGGGAACAGGTGGCCTGATGGAGACCAGTGACCAACACAGCATGGCCCTAGCACCTGCATAAACCAAGACTCCCTTTCAAAAAGAAAAAAAAAAAAAAAAAAGAGAGAGAGAAAGAATTAAAAGAGAAAAAAAATGTTGAAGAGAACCTCTCTTTCTGTGGAAGATTACCAATCATGAATTTGTAGCATGTCATATCTTTTCATTCTTCTTCACCTTATCTGCTGTGATTAAATTGTTGCCAAGGTTTCTTTCAATTCAATATCACGACAATATTCTTCTTTCTCTGCCTCACTTCTACATCCAGTCTAGATAATTTCTTCTAATCAGATGTACCGCCATTTGTGTTTTGTACAAAAACAGGACAATATTCACAGTATTATTTTTAAATTAAATTTTACTAAATCAAATTTTAGTATGTTGTTGAAATGCTTGGATGTGGCACTGTCTAGAGGAATATGGGATCACTGGTCAGGCCAGGACAGATGTGTTTAGGCTGGCAAGGGATGTGAAATGAGGGAGGAAGGGGGAAGGAACTTTCCCGAAGGCCCTGCTGCTTTCATCAAGACGCTTCCTGTTTCTGAACTTAAATCCCCTCTCCGCCATTCCCCAGGGGGGTCCGCTGACTTGAAATTGATTTCATCATGTGATGGATGCATATTAGGATGGTGTCTTAAAAAGCATGCAATTATTGTAGTTTGGTGGGTGGAAAAAACAGGATAGGGCAGCATATATGAGAGACACTGGGATTTTTACCATGACACGCAACGGCTCTATATGACTTTTTTCCATTACCTACACTTGTACTGTGTAAAGACAATCACATGCCAAGGTCTGTGGTTGTGCCTGACAGACTCTGGTGGGATCAGGTGGTGATGAGAACAGAGAATGCAAATTTTCAAGGGTGACCTGAATATGAACAACACAAACACCTCAACAAATTCATACACACTGTGCACTGTATTATACAGTTCAAACTCTTGTTCTTAATGTGATGATAAACACAGAGTACAGAGGCAAGCACACACCCATGAGTTGTGTTTGTCTTTGCTGTGATCAAGTTGGGTAGAAAAAAGGAGGGGCAGGGGGCCTTTTGAAATATGAAACTCTTCTCCATCAGCAGCCCCTGTGCTCCCCTTCTCCATGCCAGGAGCAGAGCAACAGCAGCTGGAGAACACGGGCCTCTGTTGTCTCACTCAGAGCCCTTCGGTTACTGTTTGAACCCCTCTCCCAACGGATGCAGCAATATAGAAGCCTTGTTGTACTGAGGAGCATGTGAACACACTGCTGACTCGAATGTGGTGAGCAATGTGACTCGTTACTGTAACAAGGTTGCCCTGTGTAAGAATGTGCTGAACAATATCTGTATTACTTTTCTCTGACTATATCAGAGGCTTAATACAAGTCTTTGATAGTGTCATTTGCCTATAACAATACAGAAATAAAATCTAGAAAATACAGAGCTTAGATCACAGACAGATAACTAGGTTTCGTTAATTTTTTGGTTCGCGTAATCTTACCTAGCTTTTGTTTAATACTACTGAAGAACTGACCTACAACCATGTCTTCAGTGCTAATACAGTGCTCACAAAAGATATTATAATGTATTACTTCTGTATGTAAAGCATTAATTCCCTTTAGAGGTAATTTTATTGAATAATTACTTTTTTATGCTTTAGACCATATATGTGGTTGTCTGAAGTGACTTTCAAATGAAAAACCTCAACATAAAACATCCCTGTTTCTCAGTTTTGAACAGCCTGAGTCTTAAAATATATTTTCCAGTAAATTATTTAAATTCATAGCTTTGTATGACATTACAGACTGTGTAAAATGATGTGTACAATCCCTCTATGATGTCACTCATAGGTTTTCAGAAGAGTAATGATTGAAAAACACTTACCTCAGTTCATTTACCACAAATTAGCTATTTTAGCTTGTCTGAATTAGCTTATGCTTACCTATATGTTAATTAATATTAAATTACATTTATTGAGACCAAATATGGTTAAACATTTTCATTTCAAATGTTGCTAGGGGAAAAAAAATCTGTCAGCGCTGTAACAATGACTAGCAGAGGTCCACTAGGACCCACTGTCACCTACTCTGCCACTAAGGCACGTAAGACTGTGCACAGGTGACAGTAGGTTCTAGTACCTCTGTGCTAGCTCTCTTTTCAGGTCTATTAGTACCTGATGCAGATGACATTTATGAGCAGTCTGATTAGTCAATTTAATGGGGTCCTGAAATGACCCAAGATTAAAGCTGATGAGGTAGAAGCCAATGAGCTGGAAAAAGCCTTGATAGTTTTATCTGGTTAAACCTGGCTAGCAGCCTTCAATGACAGCAAAGATAATTTCTGGCATCTTTGCTAAACTTCACCACAGAACCCTGAAACTAGCTGCAGTAAATAACAGCACAAAACCCCACAATATCTTTGATCCCTTTTTTTATTAAATTTGTCTTGTTTTGTTTTTGTCCTAGCTCAGGAGTCAAGTCAAGACAGTAAGCTGCAAAAATAATGACAGGTTGCCATGAGCGGTACTAATAGTCAGTCAAAACACTGAAACCCTAGTTATGCATACATTTGTGGCCACTTTATTAGGAAAGAGTAAAAATTCATCCCATGTATATTTTCCATGGATGTGTAATCTAGCTTTGAAGACCAAAACCAGTTTTCCAAGTTGGCTGTAAGTGTGTTTATTTTTTCTGCAATGTTGTATATTTGTGAATGGAGGTCAATAGAGCCTGACTTACTGATGCAGGGGCCTAATGGTCAATGAACTGCAACTGTTCTTTTTTTACTTCCACAATGAACTCAAATCCAAAAAGATGCAGCCACTTGTCATGGACACAGCACTGAGAAGAATTATAGAGCCTCCCTATCTCTTTTTTCACCTACATTGTACAGAATTTTCTGTTTTGTGTTTGAAGTGGGTAATGCAAACTGAAACATCAGTTTCAAAGAGGTGCATCTTTCAGAGGAGAGAGATGTAATGAAATCGAGTGACTGACTACTCATCATGAAACTGTCTGCTATGAATGGAGCTGTAAAAACATGTCTAAGAGAACTTTTATGCTTTATATCTGTGCCATTTTGACCAAAGCACGTTGCAGAAATTTCATAAAACACAAAGAAATAGAACCAACTTTTAATAAAGGGTAAGATATGAATCCTTTTAAATTGTTATGTTTCATGCCATTATCTAGTTGTCCTGTTGGAAACTAGCATCATTTTGCTGTGAATGTAATCTTTTCCAAAGTGATTTAAAGATATTTAAATGGTAAATTGACCTGCTCTTTTCAACAACAGAATTTCCAACTTACTCTTGATGTTTAGTTAAATTTTAACCATACAATAACTCAGGTGGAGCAGTCAATGAAGAAAGTTTCCTATCATCATTTCCAATAAGAACACAGTGGGATTCATATGGAGATACCACTAATTCACAGACTCTACATCTTAGTACACTGCATATGTAGTGTACAGGGTTTGAATGGACTCAACTTTTCTATTTAGAAGCTATATCAGTGGTGTCGATTCTCTTTCATTGCAGCCCACATAAACTTTACTGTAACCATCAACAGCTGTGATACAGAAACTGCAAATCTATCTGAATTTATCTACTTTTGATAATTTTAAAAAAATATATCATAACTGATTGTTATTTAATTGTTACCGGTCCAACTCTTTCTCAATGGTGTGGCCAATGCCTGACAGACAAATCCACCCTAAATCTAAATAGATGTGATGTGTCAGTATTGTCAGTGCTTTCATTAACTAACAAAAAAACGCCACAGATTTTAAATACTTTCTCTGTGAGCCATATTGTCAGATTTGTTGTAAGTTTCCAGACTCAGTATGCAATGAATTTTCAAGTGATTAAAGACCTGTTTTTAGTCAAGGATAAACTGCACATTCAGGATACAATTATTTAAAATTCTGTAAGATAAAATTTTATTAATCCCTGTGTCCAGTCTGACATGTGGTCTGGCCTACACAGTAAAGAGGTTGTGAGCTATATTTACACTGCTGGTCTTGTGCTGGACACATGAGCCCTATATCTTTGCCCACCCAAATCGATTCATTTATTCTACGCCTTAGCATCAGCAGTGCTAACATGCTAAAAGGTTAGCCTGAAAGCAGCCCATTTTCTCATCCATCATAGAAAGGTTTTACATGTGGATCCATGTTCTAATATCTTTAATACACACTAAAGTCACCTTTCTACTAACATGTGGGACTAGAAGATCAGAAGAGATTAACAACCAATATTTATGCAACTTTAGGGTTTTCTTTATGTCTTCTAAGAGAATGAAGAAAATAAAAATTTACAAGTTTTTAAGTTCTTGTGAAAAAGAAAAGATTCAAACATCCATTCAAACATCCACATTATTGTAACCTTTGAAAAGATTATAGTGAAATAGATACATCACTTACTGGTGATTGCTTGAAACTTAACGCAATAACCCCTTCTCTCAGGAGAAAATTGGCCATAACAAACACAATGTCAGGCCTGTGAATGGGAAACATAATGGATATTTGTTCTGAGATTAGGATAGAGAACACATTTAAATACAATAAAGTACAGCGCTTGAGGCCAGTAAACTGGGTCTCTTACAAACTTTGCAAGCTGAATCTAAAATATCCCAAAATCATAAATAAGTTTCATTTTTTCATCACAAAAGGAAGCGGAAGAAAGAGAGAGTAGGAAAGGGAAATGAGGAGGGCCAAGAAGAAGTGCAAATCAAAACATAAAATAAGAATAAACATCGAAACAACTTCCGTAATCATCTCATTCTTTGTTTTTATAACAAAAATGGGAACTTTGTCTAATGTTGGTCCTCTTTGTCTCAGCGTCATGCTTCTTCTGATGATGATCACTCAGACTATAGTGATGACTCTGACTACAGTCCTAGCAAGAAGAGGAAGTACAGAGAGTACAGTCCTCAGAAGCCCCCTCCGGTAAGCCTCACTGTTATTCCCCACTTTTCCAGTCACTCCTGACATTTGTACTAAGTTCACATATTTTTCTGAAAGTTAACTATTCTGAATTTGGCACCGGTTATCCCTACCATGTACCATGAGCTTTTATTCAGACAGCTGCAGGCCAAACTTTATGTTTGTTTTATTGGTAAGAAAAATGTTTTTTTGTTTTTTTTTTGTACAACCTGATAGTTCTTTACAGTGACATTCAGCAACCCTATAAACTTTATGTCACATTCACATTATTTTTTTAAGCTTAAATGTTAGTGATTAAACAATTTTATACACCAAGTTCATTTCTCTAAAGTGCACATTTAGTGCAAAAGCAATTTTTAGTTTTGGACTTATTCACTATGTTTTGTAGGCTGCAAGAGGTTGTTGCATTTGGGGATCTTTGGGGGCCTCTGGAGCTGCTGAGATCTATTTAATGCACAACAGCTACTGGAATCCAATTCATCAGCCATGGAGTGTGCAAGCATAAACGGAAACCCCCTGGAGCCTGTAAATATGTTAAACGATCTGATTCCAGTCCTGCTCAACCTTATACATCTAAGCCAATAAGAGATCCTATGAGAGTGTATTCTGTGTTTGTCCATGCCACTGTGACAAGAGTGCTGTGTATATTTGGGCTTTTCAAGCGCAACCATGAGATGAAAGGCACTATGCAGTGAGAGAGAGAAAAAACTGGATGAAAAAGATAGTAGCTGAGGAAAAGGATGCAAATTAGCCAAACAGGACTGGATGAAATTGACTGGAATTGCTCTTTTGGTGGGACTTAGAAGGCAGAGGCGCCTTTGTGTGAACAGTTCAAAGGCGATGGATGTGTTTCACCCACTGTATGTGCATAAGTACTGTGTGATCAAAATAGGTATGTGCACTCAGATAACAATAAAGGCACATTTCAGATAACACAGGTTCAGCGATCAAGTAATGACCATCAGCAAGGGAATTTTGTCTTGTCTTCCACCTGTTCTGGTGCACAAAAGTGAGTAGAGCCATATGTAAGCAGCACAGGAGATAGAGTAACAAAGAAAAAGAGAATAAGGGATGATGAGGTGATGTGAGGATAGGATAGACTATAACGCATGCTGGGGGAGGGAGAAGGGAAAACTGTGGTCTAGAGTGAGAAAGAGAAGGAGAACAGGAAACACCGAAAGGGAAAAACAGATAACTGCTGCCAAGAGAACATGGAGTGAAAGAGATGGAAAGAGAATTAGAAAGCTATCTTAGGAAATTGAAAGAAGGTTATAGGAGATAGAGACGGAAAGAAAGCTCAAGAGGGAAAAGATGAGAATAAGGTCGAATGAACAGAAAGATAACAACTGTGTGAGAGATAGACGGTGAGAGGAAGGTGGGTGGCAGAAAGACAGAGAAGTGGATGTCTCAAGCCATTTCCAATGATGATAGCCACAGGCTTATTTTTCACTTCTCTCAAACTCCTCCACCCCCTCAGCCCCACCACACACCCATATAACCGGTCCTCTGCCACCCGTCCTCTCCGAGTGAATTGAAAACACACTTGCCAGCATGCAATTTGATTGCAAAGTGTTAACCTCTGTCTAGCTACTGTAAAACTCATGCCAACATGGAAATAATAGAGTCCAGGGGGTAGTACATGTTTCTCAGCCCATTCAGCCTTACTCAACAAGTGACTGCTTGAAAATAATTACATCTCATTTTATTCATTGTGAGTGAATTACCTGCTTGAGTGGTTGCACACAATGGCACGTCAAGATGTAAATACACGGGTGGTACTGGAGCTGGAAGCTACAACGTCCATATGTGTCTGTGTGTGTTCAGATGTAAAAATACAAGTGCATGTGAATAGCTGCATGCACAAACTGATTGTTTGACTCATTGTGGGTTTTTTTCTAAGTACATTGCAATTATTTACATGTCATTATTGCTCATATAAAATACAGATACAAAAAGTTAAAATTTTCCAAAGAGAGTGGCTCCAAAAAACATGTATGTCTTTGAAAACTGTTTAATAAACTACAAAATAAGCTTTGACAGCAATCTCAAAGCAATCTTTCCTCTTCAAATACAAGCCCTTGTCTTTGTCTTGAACTGGCTCATGTTGTTGAAGATGATAAAATAGCCACCTAGTAAAGCTATATTGCCACTATCTCTGAAGTCTTAATCGCATTCTTGTATTTCTGCAACTGCCAATTTGTTTATATTTGTAAGACTGTGGTTACTCTGGAAACCTAATGGAAAAGTGTTTAAATAGTTTGTGAACAAAATAATACCTTTTCAATCTATGCATTTTTTTCTAGCTTGCTGGAGAGTTGAACCTGTGGTTCATCTGGTCTTGATCTTTTCTCTGTTTAGGTGAAACAACATCTATAAAACTATTATCAAAGCTATAAAGTTATCATCTATATATGTCTGGTGGTGATAGGGTTTGGTTTCTGCTCAGCTGTAGGGGAAAATGTGAAACAGTGGCTCAAGGAATGGTACATATCAACATATGGGTCTGCTGAGAAACAGTGTCTGGAGACACGGTGGAAGGATGAGGAAAAGTGGCAATGCTGCTGGATGGATGCAACAAGAGAATATTTTTATGGTGCCTGTACAGGGTGGTGGCAGTAAAAGGGTGGTTGAGAACAGTGAGCTAGCAGGTAATGCCATGCCAAGCACAGCTACTTGATTTTTCATTGGTCACCCACAGTCTTCTCAGACTCTTACAAAGAGTACATATGATCTTCAGCAACTGTTAGCATTTGTGTATGTGTGTGTGTGTGTGTGTTGCTGAGATTCTTAACGTGGCTTTTTGACCAATCTTCCAATATTCGATTTAGATTTGTTTCAAGAGAGAAGGTGGGATGCAAAGCCAACAAACGGTTTAAGATAGCTGAAAAGTATTCTTTCTTGACTGTTTTATTTAAATAACAAAATAATTTCTCCACATCATGTATCATTGATTTCTGCCTGTGTCTACAAGTAACATTACAAGTTAAATCTTTTTTTGTATGTGTGTATTAACTATCTTCAAGTGAGCACTTTGTTCAGTCTATTGGAGTGTCTTCGACTGAAGAGGGAGAGAAGATGTAGCTCTAAATACTTAATGCCAGCCATGTGCTATTGTTACCCTGCATTACTCTCCAGGTCTCCAGATGAAGACCCTGACACATAAGACTAAGCAGCATCACACACCAGTCAGCCAGGAGACACAGAGTAAGAAACAATAAAGAACAGAGACAAATAAATCTGGAAAATTGGTCTTTTTCTCTCTGGATTTATTTTGTATCTGAGGCACAGACATAATGGTTCAATAAAGTGTGCAGTAAAATGCAATGACAGGCTGTGAAAAGTAAGTTTACTAAAGCTGTGGCAAGGTCTCTGATAACTGACTTGAGAGTTTTCTTGGATTGCGGTAACTAGTGTTTATGACTAATATAGCTGGTTAAAAATGAAATTTGTCTGATGAAAAAACTTTCAAACCTTTGCATTTTTAAATTAAAATAATTAAAATAATTAATTAAATTTTTAAATTAGAACCTGTTATTCTCCCTGGACTGTTAAATACATGCTGGGCAGTGTAAATACAAGGCATGTTATTGCCTTCCTGGTGCCTGAATCTGAGTTGAGGGGAGGAAAGACAAGTTAGGAGGCGTTATCTTCGTAACATAATGTAGCAAGTGTAGGGGTGTAGAATGGTGGTGTTTTAACACTACATTGACAGGATGAAGTCTGCTGTCAGATAAGGGTGATTTGCATCTGAGTGGAAGCTGTGGAATGGTGGTAATGGAGAAGAGTCCTGTGCTACAGGTAGATGGTGTGGAGTGCTGTGCCGCTTGATGGTGTGGTATCCAATCAAGTTCTGCAAGAAAGCAGACTGGAACTGCTGATCCTGTTGTATGTCACGGAACATATTGCCCAACACAAGCATTTACCGCCCTTCAATGTTGTTGTTACTGTAATCAATCTTGTCCTTTCTTTTTTAAAAAACAAAAAGAAGACCCCCCCCCCTTTCCGGCAGGTTGCAATACTATCAAATAAATTGTTATTTATATAGCATTTTTTGTACAATAAAATGTAGCACAAAGTGCTTTAGCAGTAAAAACAAAATCAGTCCCACCCATCCACCCACCCATCCCTCCCCACGACCCTAATCACTATCAATGATATAATACAATCAATAATATAACCCCCAAGGTGGGATAGAGTACCAAACACCACCAGTGTTGGATAGATGTATGGACCCTACCACAATCCAAGGATTAGTGGACCTTGGGCCATTGCCATGGTACCTGGAGTCAACAGTACCTCCAATGCAGAGGACTCCCACTGAGACAACACTGGAGTTAAAAAGTAAGAAGCATAGAAAAAAATAAACGTAACAATTAAAATATATAAGATAGAAATAAAAATAATTTTTAAAATAAATCATAATAGGAAAAGGCAAATAAATAAATAGGATATCTACAATAAATGACCATAAAATGTGTTTAAAAACAGAGCTAAAATTAAAATATAAGATGGAAAGTCTAAAACAGGATTAAAACAAACGTTATTTGAAAGCCAGATTAAAAAGGCAGGTCTGGAGCCTGCATTTAAAAACGTTAACAGTCTCTGCAGCTCTCAGGTTCTCCGGCAGACTTACATAAACGTGGGGCGTAGTATTAGAAAGCAGCATTGTCTCAGGGAGACAATGCTGTGATTTTAAAACGGATGTATTGTGAGCCTGTTTTCTGGTCCTTGTCAGCGCATGAGTTCTGAAGAAGCTGAAGATGTGAAACGGTTTTGTTGATAAGACTAGAAAGTAGGGCATTACAGTAATCAATGTGACTTGAGATAAAAGCATTTGTCAAAAGCACAAAATAGGACTCTGACATTATTTTTCCATCCATCTTCTATCCATCCGCCTATCCGTGGTTGGGTTGTGGGGCAGTAGCCTAAGCAGGGAAGCCCAGACTTCCTTCTCCCCGGCTACTTCATCCAGCTCATCTGGGGGGGATCCTGAGGCGTTTCCAGGCCAGCTGAGAGACATAGTCTCTCCAACGTGTCTTGGGTCTTCCCCGGGTCTCCTCTGGGACATGACCGGAAAACCTCATCAGGGAGGCATCCTCACCAGATGCCCGAACCACCTCATCTTGCTCCTCTCAATGCGGAGGAGCAGCGGCTCCACTCTGAGCCCCTCTTGGATGACTGAACTTCACACCCTATCTCTAAGGGAGAGCCTGGAAACCTTGAAGAGGAAACTCATTTCCACCGCTTGAATCTGTGATCTTGGTCTTTCGGTCACGACCCACAGCTCGTGACCATAGGTGAGGGTAGGAATGTAGACTGACTGGTAAATTGAGAGCTTCACCTTTCGGCTCAGCTCCTTCTTCACCACGACAGATACAGAATCTGCATCACTATGGATGCTGCACTGATCCGCCTATCGATCTCCTGCTCCATCCTTCCCTCACTT
Organism: Zenarchopterus dispar; assembly: GCA_028564865.1. Lineage (NCBI taxonomy): Eukaryota > Metazoa > Chordata > Actinopteri > Beloniformes > Zenarchopteridae > Zenarchopterus > Zenarchopterus dispar. The sequence goes on along the minus strand of JAOWBL010000804.1, from coordinate 101 downwards.
GTGAACAAGACCCCGAGATACTTCAACTCCTCCACTTGGGGCAGCACCTGATCCCTGACCCGAAGAGGGCACTCCACCCTTTTCTGACTGAGGACCATGGT
>JAOWBL010000803.1:0-16713 GCA_028564865.1 Zenarchopterus dispar | reverse complement strand
TGGGTCCCCCTGCTCAGGCTACTGCCCCCGCGACCCGACCACGGATAAGCGGAGGAAGATGGATGGATGGATGGATCAATGTAAAGAAGAAGAAGCTAGTTTTTGGTGCACTCCACTCCAGATGAAAGTGACATTGAGCGCCATACCGATAGAGAGACTGAAGAGGTGTATGACGGAGATGTTCTCAGGCTCTTCCACTCCGACACTGAAGATGACTTCAGTGGTTTCAGTGCACAGGCGGAGGATAATTAAAAAACATTAATAACTTTTCTGTTTTGTTCAATCAGCCGTTTTACTGTTGTGTTACAGGCACTGTTTGGAAACAATTAAGGTATGTAAATAAACATGTACAAAATCTCTAAGTGTAAATATCTCATTTCACAACGAATATATCTGCGGCTTATAGTCCGGTAAATACGGTAAACAATTAATTAGAAAATGAATAAAAGTAAACAAATCAAAAGATGCAATAGGTAAGACGTGGATTTTTTTCTTAACAGTATATTTAGTTTTGGTTACAAAAAATAAGAAAGAAAGAAAGTGTGCATATTTTCCAAAAAGGAACACATGCCTCAAGGAAGGAGAGCACAAGGACAGAAGAACGCCACCAGTTTTTGCATAAAAACACTTTGAAGTCACGGATGGTGAGATAGGCTAGGCAGGGTTGAGGAAAGTGAAGAAGAAAAAGAAGAGAGGCTGTGGATGTAAAAGAAGAAAAGTGTCAAAGCTTTCCAAGTGCAGCTCTACTTGAATATGCCTCATTGGCCCTCGGGGGTCCCGGCTGTTTTAGCATGCTTAGTGTTTCACTTCTGCCCTCTCCTCCTCAACTTCTTTCTGCAGCCTTGCCCTCCATAAAACTCCAGATATTGGCTTAGCCCTTAGCCTTAGCTCATACGCTTGATCTCTTTAGACAGCCTGGATGAGAGCTGCATTCCATAGTAGATTATTCCCAAAGTATCTCTCAAAGTCTTTTTAAGTCCAGGTTGTCCACATTTAAAGCCAATTAGCTTTTTACTGACTAAGAGTTATTGGCGGATAACATCTATTATTCTGCACACGGTCCAGCAGACAACCTAACATAGAGAATTTGATTTTGGGAATACTAAGCAAAGGTTAGCAGAATAAACTAAGAAAGAGTTATAAGAGTTTTCCTTTTGCTGTGCATATAAACTAATTGAAAAATTTACATTTATGTTGCCCTATACAGACAATTTGGTCAAAAAAGTGTGTAACATCTATTAATCTCTTAAAGCTGCTTCCTTGAAAATAAGCAGCCAGAGAGTTGTTTTTTTTTGAGAAAGCATAGCTTTCCCCTAGTTAAATCAAGTTAAGAGTGAAAAAAGATGTATATAAAGGGGTAATTTTAGCAGTTGCAAAGTATTCTTCCTTTGTTTTTTTTTAAACGGCCAACCCTCAACCCTCAGCTTATTTGAGTGCTAATACTCTGGTGCTGCTGTTCCAACGGATTACTACATCCTAAGATTAAAAGCAAACTGCAGTAAAAGTTACTTATTTGGTTTCTTTAGTAGCCATTAAAATACTCTTCAGGATGCTCATAACATGGGATGTTAAAGCACCTGGTTTATAGTAATTAAGGGCGGATTAATGAGATTTTTTTAGTTACCAAGAACAAAGTCTTCTGTGGCACTAAAGAGGTATATCGAACACATACTGTAACTGTCCATCTTTTCAGCCCTCTGAGGCTGAAACCATCTTTGTTCTGGTTCCATCTCTCCAGCTGCCACTTCAGCTGACCCCTGGAAACTGTCAGGTGGGAGGTGAAGGAAGGTGGGGATGCCCAGGGTTAACCCTTGCTCTGAGACAGGCTTCACCACTAGTTCATAAAACAAGATCTCGTATTAGATCACAAGCTGCTGCTATAAGTCTTTCAAGACTGTGACAACCTCTTCACCACTTTTTATGGAATAAAACCCATATTTATTGTGGTCATAAAGATATTTAAAGAAAACATTAAGAACTTTTTTCTTTAAATTTTACTCACTTTTCTGAGGTCTATGAAATATTTATGGAAATGTTTCAGTTTAAATAGTACAAAGATAAAGCAGAAGGGCTCTTTTTTCAACCATGTTTTCACAGTTCTAGTCACTGTCACTGTTGTGTGTGTGTGTGAGACACTTGGCTACTTTGCAACGGCATTTCATAGAATGACAAATGTCTCCTGAGAAATAACCTCAGTCAGAAACAGATGGCTTGATCAATAACTCTGCTCTGTTGTTCTGTGAAAGTCATAGAAGTGTATTAGAGTAAAAGTCTCCACATCCGTGACAGGTTTACTCTAACTCACTTCTGAGATACAGCAAATGCAGAATAATATTAACTTGGGTGGAGATAATCATTAAAAAAACTGGATAATTCTGGTCTGGGTCCGTGATGTCACAGTTCCCTGAAGACTTCAGACAATCAAATATATGCTCCTATGTAAAAATTATTTTGATGTATTGATTTATTCATAATATGTCCCCATAAATATCAAACAGAGGACGTGGATTTTATTTTGTGTTTTCTTTCTTTTTTTCAGTTGTGTTATATTGATAAAGCTAAACTCAAACAAATGGTAAAAGTTACATCTATAGAAAATTGACTGACTTGTTTTTGACATTTTCGTACAGATGTGTGCACATTTTCAACAGACATTCAGTTTGAAGCTGCAGTCGGGAAATTTTGCCAATACTCAAGAACTAGGAAGAAAATTTAAGCGCATACGATGTCCATGCTCCTCCCAACCTCTCTGAGGAACTCTGTCTCACTTTTCCTCCTGCTATCAAAGACTGCGCTGTGGTCGCAAGAACACGTAAATGTGAACCGTAACGTGCAAGCGTCAGCGAGTTATGTTGCTATGGAAACCCGAGGCCTGAGCGAACATGTACCCGAGAATAAACCAATAATGTAACAAATGGAGGTAAATAAGTTTTATAAGTAATAAACTTTTATAGCTATTTTACATCCAGTCTTCTTCAAGCAGCCCCGTGTGAATGTTTACTTGAAGCAAAGCGCCAAACATCTAACTTCCGGGTTGAGTTTCGTGCAGAGCTAAGATTCGTTGCAGTTCCTCACCTGACTGCTGGAGGCTGGCTGCAAACGTGACTCAATCTCCATTTACCTCCATGTTAAAATCCAACTTTGTGTTGCCGTTATATAGTCATTTATTGCACCAATTCTGTTTTCACCAAGTTCACTATTACTGTATATGGCAATGCTAACTAACTAATGTATTTTCTGTTTTATCATAGATTCTTTGCCATTGTATCAATGAACATTTACAACGAAATTGGGTGCTCAAGAAGATATTGCTTAGAAAGGTAAAAATAAATACGGAATAATTAAAAACTCAGACATAAAACATATTGCACTCGTACCTTTGTCAAGTTAAAATAAAAATGAAAAACTTGGCGTAGATGTCTATTTACCGGCAATTAATATGGTGATGGCTGAAGGATAGAACCATTGTATTTATTATATGAAGGTTACTGTAGATAACGGTGATGTTATGTTTGTCCATACTGCTTGCCGTTGCTACAGTTACAGAGAATTTCCAGAAGGTGTTGCTATGGTTTTAGGTCTTCTTGGGGTTGTTCGGTTAGTTCGTGTTGCTGATGTTCATGTGGCTGCTAATAAAACACCTGGCATACAGTTACAATAGACTGGTCATTATTAACAAATCTACAGTTACTAAAGCAAAATCTATTTAAGACTGTAAAGAACATGCATATATTTTTGCAATTTTTAATAAATTTTTAGAGACTACTACTTGATATCTACGTTGAGAGGAAATCTGAAGGTGATGTAGATGGTGAAATAATGAGCAGCCTTGTAGGGTGATGTGGCCTGTAAATATTTCAGCAGCCCAATTTACAATGGGGAGATGAGTGAGGCAGCTGGTTGAAAGGCTCCACAGCAGACGCCTCGGGGCTACAGTACTCCACACAACTACTGTCCTCATCCATTCACAAGCAGGCTGCCAGACAGAGAGATTTCATTTCACTTTATTCATTCTTGAGTGCACACACTTGCAGCTACACAAATACATACACAAAGCAGTTCAACAAGTTTGTGAATGGAGCTCAAGTTCACAGGTAAACAGAAAAGGAGTTAAGGTGAAATGTGCCTAGAGCTATCAGTCCTCTTGTCTTGACAGACGGGGTTCTAACTAGGGTCAACAAAGGGATGGGAGAGGCACCACACCCAGGGGCCACTCCCCATCAGTGTTGGCTCAAATAATAAAGGTCATAAGTATTTCACTCATATTGTCAGTGTGTGCTGAGGTAGCATTACCACACTTGTTCACACTTTTAACCTCAGCTCCTCTTTCACCACATTTGCAATGACAAAAAAATCAGTTCTAATAGCAACACTCCATGATCATTCCACCCTGAAATTTTAGTTTGAAAATACTTTTCGAAAAGAGAGACATCTCTAAAAAGTGCTTCATCACACTCAGATTAACCTCCAGGTTAATGTCCAAGAGTGATGTGTTCTACTAAAACCTCTGTCCTGTGTGTCACTTCCTGTCAAACTGTATAGCTTATAGCAACCTAACCACATTTAACTTGGTGCTTGTGGTTTTTGAAAATGTAAATTTAGTTGATTTTGTCTGTTTGAAAGGTGTCCATGTATTTGTTTTTTTAGCCAGGTGTTAGCTTGATTGGAGATGCTTTAGGATACTGTTACGAGTTTTGCAGAGCGCTTTTGAGTACATTTGTGTACTTCATGGTGGTAGTGCTACAGTTTCATTGGAAGCATAGAATTCCCTTCTGACTAAAATGTGAAAATAACCCCTGACACTTTCCAAATGTGTCTTAAGTTTTATTTTAAACTATGAGCAACATAAACTACGAAACTGGACTACACCTTACATTAAGAAACTGAACATAAAGAAACAAAGGCCAAATAAAATCCAGTACATCTACTTTTGCAATAGTCTGCGATGACTTGTTACACAGGTGCAGATGCAAGTGATGTCAGGCATTCTTTTTTTCTTCCTTCTGTCTTTCTTTCTTTCTTTTATATATTCCAGCTTTTGTGTGGGAAGAAAAGTATGACTCTCTCGAGCCCTGTTTTATGTGCATGCAATGATTTTAGGCGAGACTGCGGGACATTTTTACCCTAATAGAATGTAGAGTTTGGAAGGAGTGAGAAACATGTTGCAAGTTTTGCTCTGTCAGCGAGATAAATCTGTCAAACTGAGGAGGTTTCACTGTAGGTACAGTTTCTGTCGCCACAGGTAGAACTACAGGACTCGTTAGCACCTTGAACATCAAAGCCATTCTTCTAAAGTAGTTCTTCATGCTGTGTATAAAATATTTAGTAAAATATTAAATATTTAAAGCAAAGATCAAAGTTTTATTTCATGCAGTGGAAGCTATAGAATAAAGCCTCCCTCAGCAAAAGTTGCATTGACTTAGGATTGAATTAATGTGTGATTCATACCACAAAACTTTTAAGAATGGCTACAGTGATCTCATTTTCTTAGAAAGAAATTATTTTCAGAACTAATACTCAGGAATTTGCACACACTTTGAGGTGATACAAGGGGAAAAGCCACGATGACTTTTGTTAATATTCCCCTGAGATGTGTGGTGCCAAATACATTGTTTCACTGACAAAGAGGTTGTAACAGATGTTTGCAAGTCCATTTTGTCAGGAACTGTATGGCTCTGAGAATGTTCTAAGAGCAGCCAATGAGGATAAATTGTTACATATTTATTAGCATCTGCACAACTACACATGTAGGAGTGTGTGTGCTCAGAGAAATGTTAATAAAGTCCAGATGTGAACATGTGAAAAGGAGATGCACGCTGCTTAATGGTGACTTTGTGGAATTTGACATAGACCTATTATTTTCATTTGGTCCTGCCATCTCTATGACTTGTTCAAATGTGTCAGCTGCTTCTTGGTGAGTCAGAGCAAGAACATCTGCTGTCTGCTGCAATTCCCAATGCAACACTTCACATAGAGAACAGACTGTCTGAGCCTCTTGACAATGGCTGAAAGGGAGTTTCTTGTCCATATGAAGATCGTTTTTGCCATTAAGGCTGATTATGAATGCTTATATGTGAAGTATACACAAAACACAGGCTAATCCTGCAGTCAACTCTAGTATTCTTGAGGAGCTTAAATTGTTACTCTAGACATCAAACCCATAAAAAACCTTTTTTGAAAAACGATAATATGGCCCTGCCAACTCCTCCCTTGAAAAATGCTCTTGGGTGTTGAACTCTGCCAGGTGGCTCTTTATTGCCAATAAATTCTAGGCAGAACCAGTGGAAGCAGGGTTTCCGGTTCAGTTTAGGGCTGCATTTAACTTTTTCCAGATCATGTTGTCGTCTTAGCTTCATCAAGTGGAGATTTCCAGCAGTCACTGGAGCAAGTGTGAAGCAATGCACACAAGAATTATCATCTCCAATTCTGAGACTACAGTCCTCAGCTTAAAAAAAAAAAAAAAAAAAAGTGGGTGGGTGGGTGGATTCCCCACTTTGGGTTGAGACTGAGGAGGGGGTTTAAGGAGGTCTAAATCTTAGAGTAGAGAAAGGTAGATCAGAGCAAAGGACAAACAGGTACATCCAAACCAGGGTCAGGCTGCAGCAATTACTGAGGTGTGCAGAAAAGACAGTCCCGACTTACCTGCCTTCCATTCAGGACCTGCACCAACCCAGGGTCAGGGACAGAGCAGGTAACATCATAGCAGACCTCTCTCGTTTAGAACTGTTCAAACCCCTCCCCTCTGAGCACAAAAACATGCAGACACCTTCTTTCCTGAGGCTGTCAGTCTGCTGATGTCTGAGAGACATTGAGCAATAACATCCAGACTACCATATAATCACCTTTGTACACACACACAAATACTCACATCATGCAAATTGAAAAGAATCAGTTGATTTTTGGCATCTGATCAGGACGCCTCTGAGGATATGTCCCATCAGGAGGAGGCCTTAGGGCAGACTTGTGACTCAGTTCAGAGTTGATACTATTTTAACAATAGAGACTCAGTACAGGAAGATAGCTAATAGTGCAAACTGTAAAATGCAAGCAGCTAAATACCTTCTTGTTATGGCCATATAAAGCAAGAAAGGTCTGCTGTAGAGCCATTGTTTGATTTGATTTTTGTGAAGTGTCATATAAATGCTATGTGGCTGACATCTTCAGATATAATTTTCTTCTTCAAGAGTGTTAAAATCTACACTTCTTTTCACAGGTTTTTTAAAGAAAAAGTATTGTTCATAATACTGTTTGGTACAGGTATTGAACCCTGGTCCTCGAGGGCCACTATGCTGCATGTTGCAGATGTTATCCTGCTTCAACACACCTGATTCAAATTAATGGTCGTTAACAGGTTGCCATCAAGGTCTGAACAACTCTGTCAATGACAGACATTTGTGTCATGGTGTGAAAAAGCAGGGAAACATCTAAAACTTTGCTGAATGATCATGGTATATGTCTTTTAAGCTGTTAATTGCATTTTTTTTCATTAGTCTTTAAGTGACTTAAACAAAAAAAATTCTATTGATTATGTATTAAAATTTAACATTAATTTTTTTCTTAAATAGTTTTACTACCACGCACACTCACGCATACACACACACACAATCAACTATTTTTCACCCTGCAAATGAAAACATCTACAGTCCTCAAAACAGCACACAGTTTATACACAGTTGTTGCAAGAGATGACTGGAACGATAACGTTAGTTTGGTTGGATTTTGCAGATAGGGAACTGCGAGAGATCAATCAATCAAACTTTATTTGAATAGCACTTTTCGTACAATAAAATGTAGCACGAAGTGCTCAAACAGCAAAAACAAAACCAGTCCCCTTCCCAGATCGACCGTGATCGCAGTCAATGATAAAACACAAAGGTTAAAATAAATAACATGTAAAACATTATTGGACACAGAAGAACCAGTGAGGGAACATTATCCCACTATCACAGGGTGCTGTCTACATCAGGAGGCAGCTGTGAATCCGCGGAGACAGAGTGCATGGTGGGGGCCACAGCCCATCCCTGGGTGGGATAGAGTACCAAACACCACCGCAGTTAGGTGGATGTATGGACCCCACCACAACCTAGGGATGAGGGGACCTCAAGCCATCGCCATGGCAACCGGAGTCAACAGCACCTCCAATGCAGAGGGCTCTCACTGAGATAACACTGGAGTTAAAAAGCAAAAAGTATAGAAAAAAAAATAAAAATAAAAAATACATATATAAGGTAGAAATAAAAATAACGTTTTAATTAATCATAATAGGAAAAAGCAAATAAATAAATAGGATATCTGCAATAAATGACTAAGATGTGATTAAAAAAACAGAGCTAAAAAGAAAGTCTATGATAGGAAGTCTAAAACAGGAATAAAACAAACATTACTTAAAAGCCAAATTAAAGAGGTAGGTCTTGAGCTTGCCTTTAAAAACATTTAAAAACAGTCTCTGCAGCTCTCATGTTCTCCAGCTGGGTGTTCTGTAAATGTGGGTCATAATATTGGAAGGCAGCCTCATCATGGGTTCTGGTATTAACAAGAATTTTAAGAAGGCCGGTGCTGGAGGACGTGAGGGTCTGCGAGGGTTCGTAGGGTAAAAGCAAATCAGTAAGACAAGAAGGCGCAGGACCATTAAGACTTTTAAAAACCATAAGAAGTATCTTCAAATCAATCGTGAAAGACACAGGGAGCCAATGCAGTGATTTTAAAATGGGGGTAATGTGAGCCCGCTTTCTAGCCCTCATCAACACAAGCCAAGCTGAGTTTTGAAGAAGCTGAAGGTGTGAAATGGTTTTGTTGGGAAGACCAGAAAGCAGGACATTACAGTAATCAATGTGACTTGTGATAAAAGAATGTATCAACATCTCTGTGTTGGCCCGATAGAGAAAAACAGGCAGACTATGGGTATATTCTTCAGATGATAAAAACCTGTTTTAACCACATTCTTAGCATGTGGAATAAAACTAAGCTCAGAGTCAAGAATGTTCTTTACTTGATCGGAGGTCTATAAAAATAGTGCATGTAATTCTGACAATTTTTTCCTCTCTTGACCTTGGGACCGATAACTAAAACTTCAGTTTTGTTCTGACTGAGTTGGAAGTTATCTCTCATCTATGATTTGATATCTAAAATACAATTAAAAAGACCACCAACTGGCTGTGTGTATCAGGGGACATGGCGACATATAGCTGTGTGTCTTCAGCAGAGCTGTGAAAATTAATGCCATGTCTCCTAATGACATACCCAAGTGGAAACATATATAAATTATAAAGAACTGGCCCTAGAATTGAGCCTTGGGGCACACCACATTTGATTTTATGGATCCCTGAGGAGCATGTATCCATACTTACCAGAAATCTTCTATCCATGAGGTAGGATCTGAATGAGTTAAGAGCAGTGCCAGAGAGGCCAACCAAGTACTAAGTCTATTTATCAGGTGGTCTACTGTGTCAGAGGCTGCACTTAGATCCAGTAGAACCAGGACTAAAATTTTGTGTGAGAAAAAAAAATACAACTAAATAAACACATGTTTCTCAAAGATTTTTCTTAAAAATGGTAAGTTGGATACTGGTCTATAGTTATTAAAAACATCAGGATTCAGATTGCTTTTCTTTAGACGAGATCTCAACATGGCTGTTTTAAAGGCAGAAGGAAAGACACCTGTCTGAAGAGAGCAATTCACTCAGACCTTCATTTAAAGGCTCGCCATAGAAGAATTCATAAAAAAATTTAAAAAGTGGAGTGAGAACTGGATTTAAACGGCAAGTAGTGGGATTGACTTGGGAGAAGACTCTACCAAGCATCTTAGCATCAACCAGGACAAAACTGTCCAGTGTTCTCTCAGGTAGAAGCACACCTTTAGTTTCAACAAAAAGTTTCTTGGTCAAGTAAAATGTTGGTTCTAATATTGTCAATTTTTGCTTTTAGAGTGGTCTGCAAATTCTTCACATAAAAAGTTATTCGTAGAAAGTCTGTGTTGATTAAAATCAGGGTTAATTAGTCTGTCAATGGTAAAGAATAGGACTCTGGCATCATTTTTATTTTCAATATTTAGGTTTCCAAAGTAATTGTTTTTTTTGCATGTTTCACCTTGGTGTTATATATTTTTAGTTGTTCTCTTAGAATTTGATAATTATTGACAGTTTGTTTTTCCTCCATTTTCTTCAGCTTTCCTGCAATTGCGTTTGAGTTGTCTAATTTCTTCATTTCTCCATGGGACGGTGGGCTTAGTTTTAACCTTTTTTTATCTTTAGTGGAGCTACTAAGGCTGGACCAGGTTTGACTTAAATTTTCTGTTAAAACTGTCAAGGATAAACACAGGAAGCAGGTAAAATAACTGGAGGAGTCTTGTAACAGACTTCAATAAAATTTGCAGCGACTTCTGGTGTTAAATAACATTTCCTCACAGTTTGCACTCAGGTTTCCCTTTCCAATAAAACCAGTGATGTTAAAAAACACACAAAAGTTGTGGGATAAAGCTAAGTCAACAACAGAGAACATGACACTAGTGCAGGCGTGGACAATCCTGGTCCTCAAGGGCTGGTGTCCTGCATGTTTTAAATGTTTCCCAGCTTTAACACACCTGCTTCGAATTAATGGTCATAATCAGCATAATATCAATGTTTGGAGATGTCTGAATGACACAATCATTTGTATAACGGTGTGTTAAAGCAGGGAAACATCTAAAACATGCAGGATGCCGGCCCTCGAGGATCAGGATTGCTCACGAGATGGAGTAGAGCTCACCTTCGGGCTTGCTCCAAGTCGAGCCCAAGTGTCGTCACAGACACACAGAGGATCCAAAGCGTGGGAGACCGGAGAGACATTCGCCCGTGAAAGAGACGTTGTCCCAGTGTGAACGCCACTCTGCTGAAATCCCTGTCTCAGGCAAGCAGAGACCCGCGGCAGCGGTGAAGACGCCTGTTCCAGTGGAGATGCTGGATCGGGGATTCCAACAAGAGGGAAAACCGCGGAAATGTTGGACACTTGAGACCTGGGTCCGTTGTGCCTCGTACTACCAAAGACGATGGTGTCCATCAGTTTCTCGGCTTAATGTATCTGGTAAAGCTTGTGAATTCTGTCTTCTATTTCCTCGATTTTGGCATTCAAGTCAGAGGCATCCATGATGAGGGGTGAATGGTGCCATCGAAGATGAATCACTAAAAGTCGTTAGCAAGGGTTAAAGAAGTTTAAAAAGTTGTTCAAAATTATAAGTCAATTTTTAAAAAATGCGAGAACTTTTTGAGAGCGTTTTCACGGCGTCTGACGTCACTTCCGTTTTCCGAGATGTAGCTTCCTTAAAGTAAGCAAATATTCCTTCAAGTATAATTAAAAAGTGACATTTTATTATGAACAATTTTTTGTGTTACTTTAAGTATCCAAAATATGTTGCTTCTTGCCTGATAGCAAAATATAATGCTTTGGGCTTCATGAGAAATGTAAGAAAATATAATTTTGCTTGCAAAAGCTTGGATTGAAGGGTCAAAGTTTATTTTGCAGCAGAGACAACCTGGATGGGCACCACATGATATGGATGACTGATTGTTTTGTTTAGTGAAACAAAGGTACTCTCTGTTCTTCCCAAATGACTCGGGGTTCATGGAGTTTTATTTGAATAGTTTTTTTTAAACAAAAAAAAAAAAAATCACCCTCATTTTGCTTTGTGGATAAGATTTATGATTCAGGAAGATGGAAAATCGAAGGTGCACAGAGGTTCACAATAGCCATCACACTGAACGACTGACGGGCACTGTGTGCAGTAACACTGAACGTGATCACACACTGACCACAGTGCTGCCCTGCTGTTTGTGACTTTGATGGTTTGCACAAGTAAGAAAGTAAGATTGAATTTAATTTTCTGTGGGAAGTTTGTATGGTCCTGCACTCAATGTCTCAAATGGAAAATCTCATTTAAAAAAAAAAAAAAATCTCACAAATGTGATAGTAATGAAGAATTTTATCATGGGTTGTGAAGATGCAAATATCTTTTTTTTTTTGGAAACACACCAGTTGTGGGACAATATTTCATTTCTAGCTATTTCACTTAGGAAGTAATTGATTAAATATCAGTTGTGGTGACTAAGCTACATAGAAAATCATGCAGAGAAATCCCAGGATCAAGTTAATAAGAACATTTAGCTTTTTAGGAAAAAAAAATATTTTCGTTCTTTTTACAGAAAAAAAAAACTTTACTCTTGACTTCATTTGCAATAATCACTGGAAAGTCACAAATGGCTTCACAGCTTTGTGTGTTTTGCTTTTGAGGTACAGCAAATGAAGCATGATATGAAGTCGAGTAGAAATAAAAACGAGGATAAACAATTCTACCAAGATCTGAGTCTGTGATGTAACAGGATTCTGCATATCTTCACTGTTCACTAAGTTTTATGTATTCCACATGGGAGACCCTAAACACCATGTCAAATTTGTGTTTTTTGAGTTAATCCTTTCAGTCATATGCTTTGAAATTCAGTAAAAATAATAGTTTTTCTAAATATGTTAAATTCAGGGTTTCATTGCTCAAGGCTTGGGAGGTCTAAAATAATAAGGAAACAAGTAAAATCCAGTAATTATTCCGACCTGCAAGCCAAAATAGGAAAATTCTGCTTTTAAAATATATATCGAACAAGGAGTTTTTGTGTCATAAAACAGTCTTTCTGGAAAATTTCCATTAGAGCCAGGTTCCTCAAGATACAACTCCAACATGTATGAGTCCTTGAAGGTTCACACAGCAGAAATGATATGTAAAGAGAAAACTGAGGCATTCTTTTTCAAAATTTAAACTAGGTCTTTGTGCCACGAACTTACTAAAGATATTTTACAAATCAAACAGGTTGGGGAGAAATGGAGGAATTAAAAAAAATGCCTGCTCTTTTTAGAGCAGACATTTTGAATAGAGCTGCTAAGGAATTTGTGTGCTGGTTCAGCTGTCATGCAGCACTGTTAACTATTTACAAAGAAAAACTGAGGAACAATCTCAGTGACCCCGACAAGCTTTGGGATGTCACAGGAGACACTGTTTTTACAACCTCAGTCATGAGATTTATACTTCACAGTCTGGAAAAAATTCACTTGCAGATCCACATCTGGAGCTGGTTGTACCCTTACCACCTAGAATGCGATGCTGGAATGCTGAAAACAAATGTGTAAAATAATCTGTTTTGTATTTAAATACCTAACTGCTACTTAGGTCAGTAGGACCTTTTCTCGAAAGTGTTTCTTACTGTAAACAGCACAGATTGTTCTTCTCAAAATTCTCTGTTAAAATAATCCTCAGCTTTACATGGCAGCCAGGCTGCTTTTTAAACAAGGCTTATCTTCTGGAAGTGGGGTTTTACAGGGATATTAATCTGTCAACATGAGCCCACATGCGTATTTCTGATGTTTGGAACTGTTTTTATCACCTGCTTTTGAACAGCTAGCAAGGTTCCTGAGTAGTGTCAGTGAAAGAATGTTGATGAAAGAATGATGAAATCCTTCACCTCTCACTGAATGTGCAAGAGCAATGGCTAGATAAGGAAGCTGTTTTTGGCAAATATATGCGCAGATAATAAAATAATGCTATTGTAACAAAATGGTTGACATGTAGTCATCCCATTCACCCTTAATCCCATCCAAGCTCTTTACAATATTATTATGCAGGGTTTCTTTGTAATTATCTCTTCATTCTTTTCTCTCTCTCTTTCTCTCTCTCTGTGTGTCTGTGTGTGTGTGTGTGTGTTTTGTGCTTAGCCTCTTCTCAACCTTTTAAAGAATCTTTTTATTGTCACTTTTGGCAACTTTTAAGTCATTCCTGAATAGAAATATGACAGAAGCTTCAGTGTTTATCCACTCTCAGACTTCTTCAACAATTTTAAGTCACTGTCTGATAGTATGTTTGTTCTGTAAACATTATATAGAATTTTAATAAAGTTAAAATGCTATTTTATGTATTAATCTCACATGTAAAACAGTTTGTTCATAATTCTATCCTTTTAAAAGACATCAACATGTGATATCTTCAAACCATCAGAGAATTCACAAAAGGATAAAGACTGCAAATTAGTTTTCCTTTTAACGGCGACATGTGATAAATGTATGTTCTTTCTGTTCTTGGGAGAATATAGTCTGTCTCTACCAATTTATAGGCTGACATTACACAACCTTGTCACTTTATTTGAGGTCCTCTTTGTTGGAGAACTTCTCATACAGTGAAGCATTTAGGTTTGACATCACAGACCCAAATCAGAGTACAATTACCAGCTCTTCCGTTATCACCACTTAACTTCACATCAGGCAGCATTTGCTACAACTCTGACACAAATAGCACAAACTTGTAAAACTCATTTATAGAGAGGTGCATCCTGCAGAAGATGGGTGGTGATGGTCCATGGACCGGTTGACTCAAAACCTTAAAACTGCAGGCTATGAGCAAAACTTTAAAGGTATGACTCTTATAAATGTATTCCACCTACCCAACAGACTCTAGCCAAATGTATAAGAGTCATTTGAAATCACAAAGATCAACCTTTGTTCCTTTGTGGCTAAATAAATGAAGACTTGCCCCATGCAACAGTCTGAAAGAGGTTTGTTAAAATATCGCAACCTGTAATTTATTGACTATATGCCGACATGATTTCTAGTTTTAAAGGGTGAAAATTGGTAAGAGACATTACTGTCTCCTTTATGACCCACATTGTCTAATTGTTAGGATTTTAAAAGATCACTTTTTCTTTCAGACACATGGGTTTCAGGTTAATAAGTTCATGCTCCTTTTTCATCTCTGTCTTTGTTTCTCTGCGATACCACCAAAGATCCTGGTTTGTTTGTTGCACATGAGTACATCAAAGATCAGCTCAATCTGCTTTATTTTTCAGGGCTGTAAAGTAAAGGGCTAAAAAAGAAGAAGAGAGAAACCGGAAGGTCTGGCTTGTACACACTCTTAACAGGAAACTGATTAAAAGTGTTGTTTAATGCAAATTCTTGGTTACCTTAACTGGCTGTGTTAAGATTTGGTATGAAAAGAGTTTAATTAGAATGAATTAAATGGAATTTGATTACACATTGACGATAAAAAAATATTGTCCAGTTCAACCAATATTAATTGGTTGAACTGGACAATACACAACTGGGCTTAACCCTGTTTAGTTTTCTCTTAAAGTCCTCTAAAATTACTTTTGCTGCGAACTGGTCCTATACAAAACAACTGAATTTATCTGAGAGAAAATTGTTGCAATGCAGAGACTACTTGTTTGAATGAAGTGTATGTGGATTCAAAAATACAAAAGACACAAAAACCATTTGAGCTAACCCTGCCACTGAAAACATCTTGCTTGTCTATACTCTGACTCAGCTTGCTGAGCTACATGCTACATCACAAACCCTCATCATATGAGCAAACTGTTTTAATGCCTAGTTAGAAAACACAGTAGTGCTGTTATTGGAGGTGGTTTGAAAGAGACTAGTGTTATGGTTTTATAAATGTGCCACCAACCAGACAAAAGTACATGCACACAACTGGTGCTTTGTGTCCATGAGCTCTTCATGGGACATAGAATTTGTGCGGAAATGGAAAAATTTCTGTGTACCACAATGAACTGGCATACAGCAGAATAATTGTTCCAGGGCCCGCATAAATGAGGAACTAATAAATTGGTGAGTCTATCAAATATAGCCCTGAAAAGCACAACTAGATGTAAAAAGTAAATGTTTAGTTCCTGCACAGACATAAACATGTCGAAGTGGGCCCCAGGCCTTTAACACTGACATCCTTCTTTGCTCACCAAAGTAAAAGGCTGTAGATTCACAGTTTTCTCCAGAGAGGTGGCAAACTTCTTCCACATGTGCTTTTTCCATATCCCGCTGCTGTTCTGGAATTTCGTTTATGCACATTGTCAAACCTCTCACAACTGTGAGAATAAAGGCATAAAAGCAGTTAGGGGCCAGAGGAGAAAGCAAAGAAGAGGGGGAGGACACTAGAGGGCTGAAGGAACTGGATTTGTGATGCCAGGATCTGATGAGTTTGAGGATGCGGTCATTTATGTGTGAGAGATTGTGTGTGCATATGTGGGTGTGTGGTGGTTTTTGGGGGGATACCCAGGACAGAGCCTGAACTTGGGTTTCCATTCACACGGGAAGCAGAGCGATGGTGGAGTTGCATCCTGCTTCTGGAGGATTCTCTAAACCAACAGCTACGGGCTTGATTCCATCAGACATCCCTACTACTCAAACGTCAACTCTAACCACCACACCTCCCAACATCACATAGGGGTCCTGAGAACATGCAGACACAGGAAAGAGAAGTCTTTCTCCAGTGGCCATGTGTTACTGTGGATACCAGCATATTTCCAAAACCTCATAAAAACATGTCAAGCTTTAGCTGGAATGGAACGGAAAAAAATAGAAAGAAAATCCTTTTTGGGAAAACAGTTCTAAGGAATAGATTATTTTATATATAAGGACATTTATGATGAAAGAAATTAATGATGGTTTATGAAAACCAAATTTTTAAAATGTACAACCTTTTTGAAATCATACATTGAGGTATTTGAGATGTTCACTTATGATTCCTTGAAAGCACCCCAACTAAAAAAAACAGTTTTCCAGCAGACATGTTAGATTTATCTTGATCAGTTACTGTCCTTGGGTAACTATTGGTTTCTTTTTTTTTTTTTGTCGGCATATATTTTAATGGTTAGTACCATGAATTGGTAAAACCTTTATCCAAGGGGGTGGGTG